>VMDO01002031.1:13740-70801 GCA_007922755.1 Pedetes capensis
GAGTATTGAAAAGCAAAGATGTCACATTGAAGACGAAGGTGCGTCTGACTCATGCCATGGTATTTTCAGTCGCATCATATGGTTGTGAAAGCTGGACATTGAACAAGAGAGACAGAAAAAGAATTGATGCTTTTGAATTGTGGTGCTGGAGATGTCTATTGAATATACCATGGACTGCCAAAAGAACCAACAAATCTGTGCTAGAAGAAGTGCAACCAGAGTGCTCCTTGGAAGCAAGAATGGCCACACTGCGTCTTACATATTTTGGACATGTAGTCAGGAGAGAACAATCCCTGGAGAAGGACATCATGTTTGGAAGAGTGGCAGGTCAATGCAAAAGAGGAAAACCCTCCACCAGATGGATTGACACGGTGTCTGCAACAATGGGCTTAAACATAAATAAGATCGTTTGCCTGGCACAGAATCGGCAAGTGCTTTGATCTGCTGTACATAGGGTCGCTATGAGTCGGACTCGACTCGACGGCACCTGACAACAACAACAAAAAACATAAATGGTCTGAACTCTCCAATGAAAAGACATAGATTAGTTAACTGGATTGAAAAACAAGATCCAACAATTTGTTGTCTGCAAGAAACACATCTCACTTGCAAGGACACCCACAGACTGAAAGTGAGAGGACGGAAATTGATATACCAAGCAACTGGAAGCCAAAACAAAAGGAGCAGCTATCCTTAAGCAGACAAAGTAGACTTCAAGTCAAAACTAGTTGAAGAGACAAAGGTCACTACATATTAATAAAGGGAACAATTGACTACCAAGGTATATAACCATGATGGAATAAAACTAGAAATGAACAGCAAGAGAAATTACAGATACCATACAAATATATGGAAAGTGAACAATACATTCTTAAATTGCCAATGGGTAATTGAAAATATCAGAGAGGAAATTTCAAAATTCCTAGAATCAAATGAAAATGAAAACATAACCTACCAGAACCTTTGGGATACAGCAAAGGCAGTTCTAAGAAGGAAATCTGTAGCGATGAATGCCTACATTAAAAAATTAGAGCAAACTCAAATAATTTAATGATGCACCTCAAGTTCTTAGAAAAGGAAGAAACAAAATCCAACACCAGTGAACAGATAAAAAATAAAGATCAGAGCAGAAATTAATAAAATGTAGACTAAAAGAAAAATAAAAAGAATTGATGAAACAAAGAGCTTGTTCTTTGAGAAGATAAACAAAATTGACAAACCCTTAGTAAACTAACCAAAGGAATGAGAGAGAAGACTCAAATCAAGAAGATCAGAAATGAAAAAGGGAACATTACAACAGATTCCAATGAAAAGCAGAGAATCATTAGGGCATACTTTGAAAGATTGTATTCCAAAAAATTGGAAACTTAGATAACATGGATAAATTCCTAGACATATATGACCTACCAAAATTAAGTCAAGAGGATATAAACAACTTAAACAAATCTATATTGAGCAGCTAGATGACAGCAGTAATAAAGAGTTTCCCAATTAAAAAAAAAAAAAAAGCCCAGGACCAGATGGATTCACTGTTGAATTCTACAAAACTTTTAAAGAAGAATTAATACCAATGCTCCTCAAATTATTCCACAAAATACAAATGGAAGGAACACTACCACACTCATTCTACAAAGCCAGTATTACCCCAATAGCAAAACCAGAGGATACATCAAAAAAGGAAAACTACAGACCAGTTGGGAGAAGAACCCGGCAACCCACTCCCAAAACATAATCCACATTGAAAATCCTATGAATAGCAGAGAAGCACTGACAATAGTGTTTCACTTGTTGTATGTAGGGTCGCTATGAGTCAAATACCAATTGGACGGCACCTAACAACAACAACAACAATAACAACACAGACGAACATCCCTAAGGAACTTATATGCAAAAATCCTTAATAAAATACTTTCAAATTGACTTCAACAACATATTAAAAAGATCATACACTATGATCAAGTAGGTTGCATCCCAGGGATGGAAGGCAAGTTCCACATATGCAAGACAAGTGTAATACAGTATATAAATAAACTCGAAAACAGAAACCACATGACCCTATCAATAGATGTAAATAAATAAAAAAAGGCCTTTGACAAAGTTCAACATCCTTCTCTAATAAAAAGCTTGAAGAAACTAGGAATTTAAGGAACACAATAAAGGCAGTATAAGAAAAAAACACCGCCAACATCACACTAAATGGGGAAAAACTGAAAGCATTTCCTCTAAAATCAGGAATAAGACAAGGGTGCCCAATCTCTCCACTGCTTTTCAATTTAGTAATTGAACTACCAGCCACAGCAATAAGACAAGAGAAAGAAAAGGATCCAAATAAGAAAGAAGAAAAATTATCTCTATTTGCAGATGACATGATCTTATACTTAAAAGACACTAAAGACTCTACCAGAAAACTCTTAGAGCTGATAAACACTTTCAGAAAAGTAGCAGGATATGTGATTAATATACAAAAATCAGTAGCTTTTCTTTATATGAATAACATACAGATTGAGAAAGAAACCAGGAAAATAATCCTATTCACAATAGCTTCAAAACAAATAAAATACCTGGGAATAAATCTAACCAAGGAAGTGAAAGACCTCTACAATGAAAACTTTAAAACACTAAAGACAGAGATTGAAGAAGATACTAAAAGGTGGAAAGATCTCCCATGCTCATGGATTGGAAGAATTAATATTGTGAAAATGATTATATTACCAAAAGCAATCTACAGATTTAATGCAATCCCCATCAAAATCCCAATGACATCCTTCATAGAAATAGAGAAGACAATCCAAAAATTCATTTGGAAGCACAAAAGACCCCAATCACGAAAGCAATCCTGAACAGAAAGAATAATGCAGGGGGCATCACACTTTCTGATTTAAAATTATACTACAAAGCTACAGTAACAAAAACTGCATGGTACTGGCACAAAAACAGATACAGACCAATGAAACAGAATAGAGGATCCAGAAATAAACCCATGCAGCTACAGCCACTTGATATTTGACAAAGGTGCCAAAACTGTAAGTTGGAGAAAAGATACCCTTTTCAACAAATGGTGCTGGGAGAACTGGATATCCTCAGGCAGAAGACTGCAATTAGATCTCTCTCATACCTAGTACAAAAATCAGTTCAAAATGGATCAAAGACCTTAATGTAAAACCTGAAACTTTGAAACTGCTAGAAAAAAACAGGCAAAACACTTCAAGACACAGGCATAGGCAAGGACATTCTGAATAGGGCCCCAAAAGCACAGGAAACAATAGCAATAATTGACAAATGGGATTGCATCAAATTAAAAAGGTTTTGCAAAGGACACAATTATCAGAGTGAAGAGACAACCTATGGAATGGGAAAAATGCTTTTCCAGCTATATATCAGATAGGGGATTAATATCTAGAATATATAAAGAGCTCAAAAAATTAAACACCAAAAAAGTAAAGTGCCCAATCAAACAATGGGCAAAAGAACTGAACAGAGAATTCTCAAAAGAAGAAACACAAATAGCCAACAAGCATATGAAAAATGTTCAACATCGTTGTTGTTGTTGTGTTAGGTGCTATTGAGTTAGTGTCCGACTCATAGTGACACTAAGTACAATGGGCAAAACAGTATTGTTAGTGCTTCTCTGCTATTCATAGGGTTTTCAGTGGCTGACTGTTTTTTGGGGAGTGGGTTGCTGGGTCCTCCTCTCAAGCCTACAGTACCTGATGTTCCCAGGAGGTCCCCATCGAAATACTAACCAGGCTTGACTCCGCTTAGCTTCCGAGATCTGACGAGATCGGACATCACACTGGTATGGCTGCAGGCAAAAAAGTGTTGCACAGACTGTCCTCAAACTCATGATCCTCCTGCCTCTCCTCTGCAGTTCATTGATTACCAGCGTGCACCATCACATCGTGTTTAGCCATCAGGGAAATCCAAATCAAAACTACTCTGAGATATCTCACTCCAGTCAGAAGGGCTACCATCAACAAAACAAACAACAACAAATGCTGGCAAGGATGCAAGGAGAAAGGAACCCTTATACACTGCTGGTGGGAATGCAGATTGCTGCAGCCACTATGGAAATCAGTATGGAGGTACCTTAAAAAAACAAGCAAACAAACAAAAATCCTAACAACATAACTGCCATATGATCCAGCTATCCCACTCCTGGGTATATATCCAAAGGAATATAAGTCATATATAATATAGGAATATAATATAATATAGGAATATAATATACCATAGAAATACTTGCTCATCCATGTTTATTGTGGCATTATTCACAACAGCCAAGATATGGAATCAACCTAGGTGTCCATCAACAGATGAGTAGACACAGAAATTGTGGCTTATATACACCATGGAGTTTTATTCAGCCATAAGGAGGACAAAATTACGGCATTTGCTGGAAAATGGATGGGACTAGAGATCATCATTTTAAGCAAATTAAGCCAGACCCAGAAAGATAAACATCGTATGTTTTCTCCCAGAAGTGGATGTTAGACTTCAAAATATACTCATTTTTGAAACATATAGATCATGAAAGCAGACAGGACCTAAGTAGGGAAAGATAATAGACTAAAGAAAAGGGGGAGGAGGGAAGAAGAAAGGGTAATGGGAAAGAAAAAAGGAAAAGAATATCAAGTATGTTGCCCTTATGACAAAATAGAGATGTACATATATAGATATATTCACAAAAGAGACAAGCAAGCGGAAAGGAAACCACTGGTGGGAAGGGAGGGGGTACGAGCAAGAGGGTCATGAGAGGATAAAAGGGAAGTTAACATGAGCTTTGTACAATGAAATGCATGTGTAGAAATGTCATAATGAGACCCATTAAGCTGTACATTAAGAACTACTAATAAAAAAGTTTAAAAATAAAAAAAATAAAAATAAAAATACATTATAAAATTTAAAAAATAAGAAAATAGTCAGGGCTTGAACCTAGGGCCTCACAGATACTAGGCAAATGCTCTACCACCAAGCTGCACCCCAAGCGTCCTTCTTGTTATCGTTGTTAGGTGCTGTCAAGTCGGTATCCGACTCGTAGTGACCCTCATAGGGTTTTCAATGGCTGACTGTTTTGGGGATTGCCCATTTTTGTGGTGCTGGGAATTGAACTCGGGACCTCAGAGACTGCAGTGCAGCGCTCTACCAACTGAGCTAAATCCTGGCCCAAGCCTCCTTTTTTGTTTTTATTTATTTATTTATTTATTTATTTATTTATTTATTATTTTTATTTTTTTTTCAAGACAAGGTCTTCCTAAATTACACAGGCCGCCTCTGGCCCTGGACTCACGATCCTCCCGAATCACTAGGATTATAGGCATGCATCACAGCACCCAGGTAGAGCCATATCATTTAATTATACAAAATCATTCTGTAGTAAAAGGTTCCATTGCATGTAGGAGACAATATGACCAAATGGTTTGCAAGCCTTTGAGAAGTGGTTGAGAGAAGGCTTCAGGGAGCTGCAGGATGAAGGAGACCCGCCCTCATTGTGCTCAATGCCTAGAGGCCTATTCTCTGCCCTCCCTCAGTGACCACCTGATGAAAAGCTTGTTGCTTTACATTCCCCCACATTCCCTGCCTACATGTAATGGGCAGGATAAGCCAAAATAGATAATCTATAACCCTGCTGTGTTCTGCCAGGACTTATTGATTTTAAAATATACATTAACCCCTACCCCTCCAAGATTCCTTTCCTCTTGCTTTGATGTTCTGATTATTCCCTAATAAAATTAGAAAAGTCTGTTTGGGGCAGTAGTACACCCAAAGGCACTAACCCCCTCAGTCTTCTTCAAACTAAGTCTTGGTGTCTGAGTGGTTATTTTTCCATCCTTTGGCCCACATTGTCAGACAGTCGTGGTAATTGCATCAGAAACCACGGTTTCTTCCTTAAAAGTAATATTTATTTCAGTGGGGTTATAATTAATTATCAAGGGTAAACATCTGGATTGATCTTCTCAACTGGCTTCCTCCAAGCACTCAAATTCATTTTCATAGTCCCTAGCTTTTTAAATAAAATTAAATTTAGATTGTGATCCAGGAAATAAGCACCAAGTGTAAGGGGGTTATTCTAAAGCAATTGTGCAGGTACTAAAGTACAGTTTAAATAGTGATGATAACAAGAATGTAAGTATTAACAGCTAACCTTTATGGAACACTGAGCATGTCCCAGGCATTGTGCTAAATGCTTAACATATTTAGCTTGAATCATAAGAAAATAGCAATCTCATAAGATTCAAGCTAATATACTTTCTCACTTAATCCTTACAGCTATCCCAAATTAAAAAAAAAAAAAAAAAAACACTATTACTATCCTTACTGTACAGATGAAGAAACTAAAATTTAGAAGACTTAATTTGATCAAAGTTAAAGAACGATGGAATAGCAGAACTGGCAGTAAAGCCTAGGTCTAAACACACAGCCCACATTCCCATCACCCGACACAATGCCAGCAGTCTCTGTGTCTTTAAAACTTAGTAACTGAGGGTGTCAGCACATAGAGTCCTATGTGAGGGACAAGGGATGGGAATGAAATGAGGCTACCACCCAGCTATATGGCCAATACTACCCCATCCCGGTGCTTGATGGCATACATAGTAAAGCAGGAGATCTCACTCACACAAAACTGACTCACTGGCTAACAGCAGCCTTCGTGTTGCTGATATAAAGGTGTTTTGTTCAGTGAAAATTTTAATATTACAGATTAAAAGCCTTAAAAGATAGATATTCTTTGATCCAGGAAATACTTTAGAGAGTTTATTCTAAGGAAACAACTAAAGATATAAATAAAACTTATGTTATAAAAATATTTGTCAGTGGCCAGGCACAATGGCTCACACCAGTAATCCCAGCAATTCAGGAAGTGAGGCAGGACAATCACAAGTTTAGGGCCAGAGGTGGCCTGCATAACTTAGGGAGACCATGCCTCAAAATAAAAGTGAAAATGGGCTGGGAATGCAGCCCAGTGGTAGAGCACTTGCAAAGTATGTGTGAGACCCTGGGATGAAGCCCCCATGTATTGTTAAAAAAAAAAAAAAAGTCAGTGTTTATAATAGGGGAAAAACAACCAATAATAAGGTATTAGCTACTATACTACATCTACATCTGATTTTTTAAATGTGGGGGAAATATACTCATTAACTAATAAGCTTCTCAAAAAATTATAGAAAAAAATTTACAAAAATCATCTTAGTAAAACTAATACACATGTATATATTTTAGATATAATATATTCACAGGGGACTAAAACTAGGTAATGAATGGGATTATAGATTATTTTAATTTCCTCATTTGTCTTGTTTTCAAAAAAGCAAAGCAAACAACAACTACAAAGCTGAAGAACTGTTAAATACCTAATTCTGCTACCTAAACATTTATTCTGCTTCTTGATTTGGGATTAGGATATATGATTTACCATGGTCTAAATTCAGGTGAAAAATAATTAATTTCATGTAATATTGAGAAATCCAGGTCAGTCTACCATGTGGCATAGGTTGAGAACCACTGCCCAAAAATATAAAGCACAAACTATACTCTAAATACCTTTAAATAACTTGAATGAATGTTTTAAAAATAGGAAGCATTTTATTTAAGTATCACCTATTTAAGAAACAGAATTCTTAGTAGAGAGAGATAGAGAAAACAGCTCCTGACAGCTCCGAGTTGGCCTGGCATGCTCAGTTTAGCCTCACTGTATTCATGTTAAACATAAAAAATTTCTAGGAACACCAGCATCAGTCAAGGCACTGTGGGACTGAGATAGGTCACGATAAAAACAAAACCACTCTTAATCTATACTACTCTATTATAGTGCTTACTGACACTACTAAAGTTACTGTCTTTCATAAATTCCTTGAAAGGCTTCTGTTTCCAAAGCATATGCAAATTAATAAAACCACTATAATCATATCTAAACACCAACATTTTCCTAACCACAAAAAATAACCATACCTAATCCTATCCACACAAAAATGAATGACTAGTTTCTTCATCAATGATGGCTTTAGCTTTGCTCCATTCTTCTTGCTTTCTAGATTCTTAAAATACTTAATCTTAAAATTATCCCACTTCCTAACAACATCCAATCCATTGCAAAGTCCCACTTCCTTATACATTCCCCCAAGTTATTCAATCTGTAATTCCCTATGACACACATTCTTCCTTGTTACAATAAATCATGTTCGTTTACAATAAACTCATCTTGTTTTAACTACAGATGTATTCCTGATGGTCGTCACTGGAAGACAATGACAAGAGTTGGGACTACAGACTGGAGTACAGGGTAGAACTAGGAGTAAAATAACAAAATCATATAAAAATAACCACAACCTACAGAACATTCAAACAATCTATATAAAACAGTTTGATAAATAAACTTATCCTACTCTGCATTCCCAGATAGTCAAAATTCTCTCGGTTTATCAGCACTGCTAATGTTAACTAAATAAATGATTTAAATTCTCATTTGCTCAGTTTTCCATCAGTCTGAACAAAAGTATAAAAAAATAAAAGGTAAGTGGAATGACTGGTACCTAAAATTAAAAATTCTCTAGCTTCAACATAAGTTTAAGGCAGAATATTATTCCCTCAAAGTTTCTAAACACAATAGTAGGTAATAAAATTAATATATCTAAAACATAGGCATGATTTAATACTGAGACTATAAGTGATTCTCTCATTAATTAATTATTAAAGTGAACACTGCCCTAGGCATCCTTACCTCCTGGGTCTTTATCTGGATTGTACTCTAAAGCATTGCTACAGATGAGGTCAATATCTTGCAGGAAATCTTTAGCAGTCAGGTAATTATGTTTATCAATTTTAGTTATTACTGTTGATAAATCCATTGGTTCTTTGATTACTTCAAGATAATCTGAAACCTAAAACAAATAGGATACTTTAATGAAAGTTACTTCTGTTTTTTCATATGATCTACACAGTTCATAAAAACAAAATTAAAAACAGAATTCTTTAAAAATTAAGTCTACATATTTAAGAAATAATTATAGATACCAGTATAATTATAGTGCTTATTGATACAACTAAAGTTATTGTCTTTCATACGTTCCATGAAAGGCTTCTTGTTCCAAAGCAAGTGTAAATTGACCCTAAAATATTGTTAATCTTGATATTGGAAACGAACTGTCAGTTTTTAGGGTTTTGTTTTCAAATCCTTTGGGCTTATCTCGGAAGAGAATGTGTGAGTAAAGGCACCCAGTAAACATCATTAAGTGTTACCTCAACTAAAGAAAAAGGAAAGGCAAAGGAAAATAAAAAGCACAGACTTTTCATGTTCTTACAGAAGTTCTTAAGGTATATCTTTTAAATTTTTTCAGTAAAAATTGTCTTTCTTTTTTATAAGTCATTTCATGGAAAGTATTTTCCACTCCTTTGGAGTCATTACAAACATTTGAAGTCAATTATTCAACAAAATTGAGTATTGTTTTTATAACTAGTAAAAAGATTTGCTAGACTTATCCCTAAGTATAAATAAATCTCCAAAACAAAATGTTTTCTTTTTTGTTTTATGTGTTGAGTACAATTTTTCCAATTTCTCTTTCAATTTGTTTTCGTGTGTGTGTGTGTGTGTGTGTGTGTGTGCACGCGCGCTTTATATACTGAATTTCTGGAAGATAATCCAAAACAGAAGACATGATTTACACAATGAGTTTTATGTTTTACATCACTTGACCAATAAGAAAACACTAGCAACCTATATATTTATTGCCTTGCCCATTGCAAATCTCAAATCAAGTATACTAATTAGGTTTGAGCAATCTTAGCAACAAGGTTTAAACAGGACCAATTTCTGGGGATTTAGTAATTTCTGCTCTCTGAAAGTAAGGATTTCTTTCCTCATAGTTTCAGGTGACATCAATGACATGACTTTTAAGTTTGCATGCACATGGGTGCATATATATAATTTGCATATTTTTTTCAGATTTTAAGACTATTTATACAAATATTAGGATTGGGACGAGTGTATTAATTTATTTTTCAGCAGCTTACAGGGGTGAAACTGGAGATATACTGGAACAATAATTCATAAGATATTACTTGGATTCTTGTTTCTGGCATACCCAGTGAGCAACTGGGAATGAAAACTTTTATAAACAGAAAAGTACTATAAATTTTTATATTATTTTATATTACATTATTAAATACTATAAAATTTTAGCACATGTTTAATTTTAACTTCAATATTAAGCTGCGTATTGTTGCACATCCCTGTAATCCCAGCACACAGGAGGCTGAGGCAGGAGGATTGCCAAGAGTTCCAAGCCAGACTGGGCTACACAGTGAGATTCTATCTCAAAATAATAGTAACTTTTTAAAAAACTTCAATATTTATTTTCTAAAGTTTTATTTATTCTGCAGCCTGCTTTGGAATTTGATAAAGTGTTTGGACACTTCAAATTCATTCAAATATAAACTTTTATATCTTAAGTTATCTAAGCATTATTTTCTTCTTTCTATCCTTCTCAGATATTCCTATGTTTCAACTTTAAGAGCAAATGAAAACCCAGAATGAATCTAAGACAAATAAAGGAAAAACAAGAGAAACATAAACCTTAAATAAAATTTTTATCTGACCAACATTTCTATTGCCATAGCATGATTTGCAAAGTTTATATTCTATTACATATAGATGGCATTTGAAGTTTGACAATTTCTCCTGGTTAGAAAGAAAAAAGTTTTCTTGAGCAAAAGCAAACTGGATTACTCTCCACATTGGAAGCTGACTTATCCTTTAATAAATGTTAAGAGTCTAGCTAGGCAAAGTGATGCACGTCTGTAATCCAAGTGATTTAGGAGGCTGACGCAGGAAGATTATAAATTTAAGGCCAGAGGCAGACTGTGTAACTTAACAAGACACTGCCTGAAAATTTAAAAAAAGGGCTGCAGGGTGCAGTTCAGTGGTGGAGTACTTGCAAAGTATGGCACAAGGCCCTGGATTCAACCCAATAGTACCGCAAAAATGAAAAAAAAAAAAAAAAAGAAGAAGAAGAGAAGAGGAGAGGAGAAGAGAGGGAGGGAGGGAGGAAGGAAGGAAGGAAAGCAGGAAGGCAGGAAGGAGAAAAAGTGTAAGAGTCCAAAAATATAAAATGAGGAGGGTTTTGTTCGTTTGTTTAAAAGAATCTTTAGGGGTCAGGATGTAGCTCAGTTCCCTAGCATGCTGGAGACCCTGGATTCTATCCTCAGCAGGGCCAAAAAAAGAAAGAAAAGCAACTTTAAAACTGGCTGATAGTTTTAAGATTATTTGAAAACACTATCAGGAAAAAAATTCCATAAATATAATATGATGCTTGTTAATTAATAATGCACATTAGATTTGACCTGTATGCACTGTTATTCCAGAGGAGAAAAGATATAAGGCAGCTATGATATAACAAATGTAAATATGGGCTTTTGGTTATGCTGCTGCATGCCTGTAATCCCAGCATTCAGGAAGCTGAGGGCAAGAGGATCTTGAGTTCGAGACCAGCTCATGATACACATTGAGACCCTGTCTCAAAAAAAAAAAAAAAAAAAGAAAAAGAAAAGGAAAAAGAATGTGACTTTTAAAAAAACTTTCAAATTTCAAATCTTGCCCATGTCACTTGCCAACAAGCCTCAATTTCTTCTCTTTCACAGTAAGAATAATGATGACTTGCAAAGTTTTTGACAGGAACAAATGTACAAAACTATGCATTACGGATTAATATTCAAATAAAATTTTAGATACTCCCTTTATTATAAAAATGGGGGAAATACATAATTTCAGACTTGCTAGGAGGAAAAAAATGTAATGCTAATTCATTCTTCCCAGTCCCAGATGAAGTAATGGTTCCAAAGGAATCTTCTCAGGTCCAAAAGCATACATTTCACACTTAGGACACAACATTAAACATTTGATCAATTTATAATTCAATTTTTAAAAAATGAAAAAAGAAAGAAAACTAAAAACACCAAAGCTGCTCAAACATGGAGTCTGAACTATAAAAAGATGGCTACTAGGATTACATTGTGTTTATCCACACTAAATTATCCCAGGATAAAAAAAAAAAAAAAGACAAAACAAAAAAGCAAGTTGACAGCATGTTAGCAGATTCCAAATGGAAAATTTCTTTTCTTGACATCACAAACCATGCTCTCACAAGCACACAAAACAATACACATACAAAGTGAGAAATTTTCCACCGGGAACACAGAGAAATCCTTGGGGAGAAAAACAGTTTTATATACATCGTATGCGCTTAACTTCAATAGCACCTTTGAGAAAGGTGTTTCCAAAATATGAACAACAAAGAAATTTCAAGTATCACAGCCACCTCTTTTGACAAGGTATTCATAATTTGGAAAATGCCAATATTAATTGATGCTGATGTATTAACACCAATATACTTTTTGAGAACAGGATTTATCCTGGAATAAAAATAGTCTAGTATGGATATTTCACTAAAGTAACTTTTAATCCTCTTATTAAACTGAAGAGTATGTGATCACAAAGATCAATAATAATTAAGAGGACATATACAAACTGGTCACTAATTTCATCCAAATGTCACCAGATGGTTTACTGATGACACTGGTAGTTATCACATGGATTAAAATTTTACAGGCTAGGGGTAATATTCATCCATGCCTTTGCTTTTTTTTCCTTCCAAAAAAGATGTCAATTTTTTTTTCTTTTAGCCAGTTCAACTTCACTGTTTGCACACTACTGAAACAAGACCTCTTCAATATCCACCGGTTTGCTGAAGATGTTAAAGCGTTTATCTGTGGCCAGCCTCTTGGTTACATCCCTGAGAAACAACCGCAGCTCTCTTAAAGTATTTTCCTCCTGGTCCTCCATCCGATTTTTTTCTGATTCTGATAACTGACGAGGAGGAGAAGGTAGTGCAAGAGGAAGCACTTCCATAGCACAAAGGGCTAAAGAAGAGAAAAAAATGTTCAGATTCCAATGTAGATCTCAATTTTCTGGCATTCTCTCAAAGCACTCTTTAAAGAAAAGAGGAAGTACAAACATGTGAATCATGCAAATTCAGCAGGCAAAAAATTTGAATGGAAACAAATATAAGTTGGGGAATAGCTTCACTTTATGAAATAACTCACAATAGGACCCTTTTAAAAGACAAAGAATATGGTTTTATATAACTTGATTTTGAAGTATATATAGCTGAAAAATACTTCAGATCAACCTAAGTATCAAAGTACTTGACACTGATTTTCTTAAATCAACTTTGTTTAAAATTGCTTCTCAACATGGGGTTGTTGTTGCTAGGCGCCATCGCATCAGTATCCTACTCATAGCGACCCTATGTACAACAGATGAAACACTTTTACCAGTGCTTCTGTGCTATTCACATCGCTGGGATTAAAGGGTTTTCAATGGCTGATTGCTTTTTAGGAGTGGGTTCCCAGGTCCTTCTCCCAAGCCTATAGTACCTGGTGTTCCCAGGTGATCTATCCAAGTACTAACCAGGCCCGACTCTGCTTAGCTTCCCAGATCAACAGGATCAGACACCACAGTGGTATGGCTGCAGGCCAACATGGGGTAGCAGCCACATATGCATGAAAAGTACAGTGGGCAAGCAGCAACTCTCTGATCCTGCCTATCCTCAAAGAATTCTGATTATAGACAGGTCCTCTACTCTCACAAGTAAGCACCACACTATAGGGGTAGTGAACAACCCCTGCAAAGAGGAGAGGAAAGGGAACAGGAAGGGGAAGGGGAAGGGGAAGGGGGGAAGAGGAAGGGAAGGGAAGGGAAGGGAGAGAAAGGAGTAAAGAAGAAAGAAAAAAAGAAAAAAGCAGAAACATGACACAAGAAGTCATAAAAGAGATAGAAAACCAGTCTAAAGTGTTACATGTAAAATCTATGACACTATGTACCCTAAGACAAACCAAAAATCTTCTTGAAAGGTAAATCATGATGTTCTCTAATTCCTTAAAAGAATTTTCTGGAACCACACTAATGGTGAGGAATAAAATGCTAAGTATTTTCACTGATTTCTAAATACCTCCTAAAATGAAAAACTGAAGTCAAGAGAAGCAACTCAAAAACAAAACCAAAGTATATTAATCTTAAAATTTATATCTATGGAACTAAAATATTCCTATCAATAAGTATTGAAAGACTTAAATAAATGGCCAGGCACAGTGGTGCACGCCTCTAATCCCAACAACTTGGGAGGCTGAAGCAGGAGGATCAGAAGTTCAAGTTCAGAGGCAGCCTGCATAACTTAGACCTTGTTTCAAAATAAAAAAGGGTTCAGGGTACAGCCCAGTGATAAGCAACCTTGCAATGTATGTGCAACGCCCTAGGTTCAACTCCCAAGATAAAAAAAAAAAAAAAAAAGTAAAATAAATAATTTTCATGATGAAATATGTGAAATAATGATATTCATATTCACAGGAAGCCACAACCAAAAATCAGAAGATATAACTTACATTTTGATTTTCCTGAGGTTTCTAGCAGAAAAAATTGTAACTCAAGCCAAAAGAAAAAAAAATTGTTTCCCCCAGTACTTGGGGGGTTGAACTCAGGACCTAATACATGCTAGATAAGTGCTCTATCACTGAGCTGTATCACCAACCCCTTTTTTAAAAAATCATTTTATTTGAGACAGGGTCTTGTTACGTTGCACGTTGCCTTTAAACTCAAACTTGTTATCCTCCTGCCTTAGCATCCCAAGTCACTGGTATTATAAGCATGTGCCATAGCACCTAGCAACTCTTAACAATTTGATTAGTGTTCATTTTTATAATACTGAGAAAATTTGATTTGGAAAGGAGCCACTGAAGGACAAAATTTTCAAAATGTTGGTTAATATAACCAGTGAAACATAGGAAAAAAGTAGAAATTATGGAAAAGTAAGTACTTGACAGGGATGGGAAATTTATTATCCTGTAAGGATGGACATGGGAAATGTAAAAGAACAAGAGGAAAAGAATCTTAAATATTTTTTACCAAAATTTCTGTTTTCTAGAAGAGGTTGAAAGATTAAGCAAGTGGATCTTATCATTTTTGCATCTTTAAGAAACTCACTTAAATGACTTTGAACACAATCCTTACCTAAGTCAGCACAAGTTCTTGAGCCTTTTTTATTGCTATGAATCCAAGGAAAATCTAATGCTTAAAATAAAGCTAAAATAGATTTTCAAATGCCACATAATAGGTGCTAAGTAAATATTTGAAAAAGGAATTTAAAAAATCCTGATTGGCAAATGTTCTAGTCAGCTCTTAGTCTACCAATCCTAGCTAGGTGTACAATGTAATCTGCATAACCCCTGGTACTCACAACCTGTCGGTTCAAGTCCTGAGTACCTCAAGTGACTAAAAGAAAACTGAACTGAAGAATTTTTCCTTTGTCTTTTTGAGCCAGCAGAAAATGAAACTTAGCAGAGGATCTGAATTAGAGTGAGGAAACACCCTGCTTAACAAAGCTTTAACAAAGTTTTATTTCTCAATCTTAAATTAGGTGACTACAACAGCTACTTCCACATGTCCGTCTGTCTGAAGATAAACAGAACTGACAAACTGTCTCCACTTTCATGAAGAAAAGGTTTAAACAAAATGACTCCAAGAAAGGGCGTTTCTTAACTCCATCTCCCCTATTTTCCTAAAAGCTTAAGGAACTTACCAGTATGTTTCCTTCGTGGTGGTGCCATTGATGCCTGATTGAGTATCAGTTCTTGGAAAAATTTTCTTCTGTCTTCCTCAATAGGCCTTTGAATATATAAGACCTCTTCATACTGTATTCTAAAGATACATTTAACCTATACATATACACACACATACACAAAAACATTGAATACATAGAGAATTAAAAACACATATATTATACCAAATTACAATTTCTTCAATTTCTAGTGCCCTTTTCAATATTCATAGAATATTTACATAGGGTTAGGGTTAATCTAGTCCTAGGCTATGCTGAAGAGAGGTTTGGCCTCACTGACTAAACAAAAATGGAAGAGTGAAAAGTTATCCAAGTCATTAGTAAATGCTACTGTATCTGGGAGAGACATCAGATAATAGCAAAAAGGTCAATTGGTTGTAATAGTTAGACAGCAACAATCCCAAAGGGCTTTTACATAGAGCTGAAAAAGAATATCTACAATCTACAATAAGGAACTCGAAGGATAACAACATCGTCTTTTCTTATTCTCAGGTTTCTTTATACTTCCTATCCAGTGACTTTCCTTCCTGTGCTTTACCCCTATATAACAATTCTTAATAAGCATGTACTGAATGAGTAATAGTTGTTTTTGTTACCCAGCCTACATCAAATTGGAAACTGGGGGAGAATATCACTAGTATGGAAAGAAATACCAACAATAACAATGTGGAAATACTGGGTTAGGATTCAAAACATAAAATTCTAGTTCAAATTTCGCTACATGTTTATGGTAAATTTTGGATAATTCATTCAGTCTGTCATTTCTAGACACCTATTGGATTTACTCTATGAATTAAACACTTAAGAATTTCATAAATATTATCTCATTCAATCTTTGTAACAGTGAGGTATGTATATTCTCTTATTTTACACATGATAAAACCTGGGTTTAGAAAAATTTAAATAATTTGGCTTAGGGTTGACGTGAGTAAAGAAGACTAGATTATATAAATTCTGAAGGCCTTTTGCAGCTCGGATATTATAAGAAAGAAAGAAAAGAAATAAACAATGCAAGGTAGGCATCAGAATTCAAAAATTGGATGAGGAATTATTTATCTCAACCCAAAGTCAAATCATTTAATAGTTCATAAAATACCACTTTGAGTCCTTCCAGTGCTTTGTGTAAACTACCTTCATGCACATTCTGTCCAACTCTTTGGTCTATGTTTTTCTGGCCCTTCTTCTTTGAAAGTGCTGGAAGTAAATGTGCTAGAACATCAATTGTGTGCCAGACATCATGCCAGACAGTGCAATTATAAAACTGAAGAAAATATGTTTGCTCCCTGCTGTCAAAGATCTTAGAGTCTCAGAAGAAAACATATGCTACTATGATGGAAGTGCTATGATGGAGGTAAGGAAACACAGAGAAGAGATCCTGCAAGGAGTAGGAGTGCAGAGAGATCAGGTAACATATAGCAGAAATAGTTTATATTGACTGGGTATTAAAAAATAAATAACTCTGTACCCTAGCAATAACATGATTTTGTTCAAGGGTAGTAAAACACTTAGTTTTAATTCTAAATATTCTTCCTTCTGATAATTTTCAACCTTTTATTAAACTGTGTAATTACAAAAGCATCCCAAAAATAAGCCTACAATAATCTTCTGACATTCTTGCCATGTTGTTACCAACAGATTGGAATCCATCATTTTATAAGTAGGCCACATTATTTTTTTCTAAGTATACTCCTAATCTTATCTTTTGATAGTTGCATCCCCAAATTTCATGCTGCCACAAAGCAGTGCTCTTAAAAATTCCCTGCACAAATCAGGTTCTCTTTCACACTGGTATATGCTATTGACTCTTTCCTGAACCTTCCTTAATGCTCCACTAAAGTGATGACTTCTGGATGATTCTTCCCTGAATTTTCTCAGATATATTTAGGAATACCTTGCAATATCTATAATTAAACATTTTTTTCAATGAATTTTTTTAGTAAATGCATACAGTTGTACAACCATCAAATGCCAGTTTCAGAGCACTGTTGTTACTCCCTTGCCCTAACAAGTTTCTTATCTGTGATCAATCCTCACTCATATTAACACATCCCAATCCAACCAACATTAATTTGTCTTCTGTCTCTAGAGATTTACCTCTTTCAGAAATTTCACATCATATGATGGCAGTCTTTTGTATCTGGCTTCTCTCACTATAACCTACTTGGTTCATCCAAACCGTTTTTTGTTTATTTGTTTGTTTGTTTGTTTGTAGCAGGGAGTGGAACCCAGGGCTCACTCAGGCTTTTTTGCAAGCACTCAACCACTGAGCCATACCCTTAGCCTATTTTTCACTTTGTATTTTGAGACAGAGTTTCACTAAATTACATAGGCTGCCTCTGGCCTCAAACTTGAGATCCTCCTGCCTCCACCTCCCAAGTCGCTGGGATTAAAGATGTGCGTCACTGCACCCAGCAGTTCATCCGAGCTTGATTCCATTATTGCTGAACATTATTTCACTATAGGTAGAGATACTACATCATGTTTAGCCATTCACCAATTAATGAATATTTTGGTTACTTCCAATCTTTGCCTATTACCAATACCACTACTAGGAACATACACATACAAAAGTTTTTGTGTGAATTTTTTCATTTCTCTTATGTAGATAATTAGGAGTGAAACTGCTGAGTCACTCCATAAATTCACGTTTGACTTTGGAAAGAAGCTTCACCATTATTCAACTCCACCAGCAGTGTATTAAGGACTCCAGTTTCTCTACATCCTTATCAATGAGTGGTATTGTCTATCTTTTTGATTACAGCTATTCTAGTAGTTTGCAGTAATATATGATTTCTGAGTGACTAAAGAAGTGCAACCAGAGTGCTCCTTAGAAACAAGGGTGGCTAGATTGTGCACGGTGGGACACACCTGTAATCCCAGGGACTCAGGAAGTAGTGGCAGGAGGATCACAGATTTGAGGCCTAAGGCATCTTACGTAACTTAGTGAGATACTGTCTCAATTTAAAAAATAAAAAATGGGATGGGGATGCAGCTCAGTGGCAGTTGTTGTTGTTAGGTGCCATCGAGTCAGTATCCGACTCATAGCGACCCTATGTAAAACAGGTGAAACACTATTATTAGTGCTTCTCTGCTGTTCATAGCGTTTTTTTTCTTTTTTTTATTAGAAATTTTTAATGTACCTCATAATGTGATTCATTTTGACATGCTTTTCATTGTGACAGTTTTCATATATGCAATTTGATAAACATTATTCATATAGGTTACCCCTTACCCTCTCCTATGTTTCCCCCCTCCCCCCTTCCCATCTAAGTTTCCCATCCAAGTCTTTTCACAGCGTTTTCAATGGCGGATTGACTTTTGGGAGTGGGTTGCCGGGTCCATCTCCCAAGCCTACAGCACCTGGTGTTCCCAGGCGGTCTCCCATCCAAGTACTAACCAGCCTGACCCTGCTTAGCTTCCGACATCTGATGGGATCAGATGCCACAGGGCTTTGGCAGCAGGTAGCTCAGTGGCACAGAGCTTGCAAAGTATGTGTGAGGCCTTGGGTTCAGTCCCCAGTACCACAAAAAAAAAGCTCAATTGTCCAATTTGCAAGGTCAACTATTTTTAAACAATATAATAAGGAAAAATAAATATTTAATCATTTCTTACCTCTTCAGGCAATTCACTGTACATGGTTTCAGAGGTAGACAATAAAAATATAGGTGAAAATGATGGTATATCTTGTAGCAATGTCAGAAAAGTTGCTCTCACAGTTTCACTGACAGCTTCCCACCAATCACCAATGTGAGGCATGTAAACAATACTAGGTACTGTTCTTCTAGCTTCACGAAATATCTAAGGAAAAGCAATAGCACTTAAAAACTCAAATTAATTATTCTAAAGTCTACTAGCAACCTACAGATATTAAACCATGTCATGTTTCAGCCCCCAAATCCCCAAACTTAATTTCTTCAAGATAAGATGTGCAAGCCTTATATACAGCTTCCATCTACTTTTCCATCAACAAAAAGGGTATTTTTTGTCATTTAACTATTCTGATGTAGAACATATTAGTAGTAAAAACAGAGTAGTACAAAGGTAGCAAATTGCTCCACTTATCAATCATGTACAAATAATAAAGCAAAACAGCACTACAAAGTATAATTCAAATAGAGATAAATATACATCTAGGTCACCTATGTTAGTTGTTAGTAAGCTTTACAAAATAAGGAAATGGATAAAATAGTTGGCATGTTTGAGCACAATGCCTAAAATCATTCAACATATGAATTTAAACATTTTAACCAAGATGCATCACTCTAGGGCTTAAAATTAATGAACTACTTGATGAAAACATTTGTTCACCTTCTCCTATTACCTTAACATCAATTCTTCATAAAAGAGTCACAAAATAGTCATACTCCTCTTAAGAGCAATAAATAAATTAGCAAAGAGATCTGAGACACTTCCATTGTCAGAAAACACAACATGATGTTTTCCTCACTTGTTAAAAAGAATCCTAATGATACTTTCTGTCACACTCTGCTGACATACATATCAATAAGATCCAGGCTGGCTATTAGTAACCCACTAAGCAGAACCATTATTCTTTACATTAGGTCAAGAGCTCAATAGTTCATGAACAAATTTTTGCATGTTAACGTGGATCTCATCATTATTTTTAACAAGTTCAGATAAAAGGAAAAAATCTGACTATATTTCTTCAACAGAATTTGAGAATTCTGTTCTTAAAACTCCCTACTTATTTATCCTTATTTTAAACACACTTCAGTTAGCCTGTGTAAAGCAGATGACACACAAATAACAACCTAACATTAAAAATGATTAAGAGCTGGGCATAGAAATGCACATCTGTAATCCTAGCACTCAGGAGGCTGAGGCAGGAGGATTGCGAGTTCAAGGCCAACCTACATTACATAGCAAGTTTGAGGTCAGCCTGGGATACAACAGTAAGACCCCGTCACACACACAAAAAAAACAAAAACAAAAGAATGATTAGAATTATCAGAAACTTTCCTAAGAATCGAAAAGATTATTTTTCTTTAATGAGTAGTAAGTATACTACTTGCATGAATTTATTAAATACTATCTTATACAGCTTTAAACCTAGTGTATCAAATAAAATGTATTGCCAATTCAATGAACTAAATTAAAGATTCAAGTAAATTTTTTTCCCAAACTGGAAGAAATATAGATGTTTTGATCACTCGCATCAAAATAAATATTTGTTCCTTCTCTTCCTTAATATTTGCATATCCACCAATCCAAGACAACTCTTTCAGGATTCCCCTTTTTTAAAACCTTTGCTGCAAATAAATGTCCCCATATCCCAAAGCTTGGAAATCTAAGAATATTTTCCCCCTCAAAGTTCTTATAGAAAATTCCTAAGAGAAAAACAAGCATACATATTGACAAAAGGAAGAAACCCTACAGGAACACAAAGATGAGGTGCTTGTTTCAAAAAACAAAACACCTCAATCAGACACACTATAAAAAAGATAGTTACTGATTCCTTTTGTCACTTCCCAATTCCCTACTCTGTATTAGAAAATTAGGAAGAATCACTAGCCATAGAAAAGTAATTGTATGAAAAAGACTGAGGAGCTATAGCTTACCAATAAATCTCATAAAACTAACCACCCACCAAATTCCGCTATGCAAGTTATCACATGCCCAGTGAGCAAGAGAAATGAGAAGAACATGCGTTTTTAAAAAAAGGATTTTTTGCATTTCACTCTAGTACACCTTAGGTTAGGTTTTTCAGGAATAAATGTTGAGAACATCCATCTGTTATCAAGTAATAGAGAGGATGGGCACTGCAACAAAAGGTTAGGGATAATAAGAACTTGTGAAAGCCAGAAGTTAAATAATGCAGTGCTACAGGTGTTTTAACTATATGGGAAGGCTGAACTAGATAGAATTGTCACCAGCTCTACAAGTGATGAAGTTTTGTTTCTATTTTTTTTCTTCTCATTACATCCTCACAAAACTAACAAACTCAACAGAACATTCTCCCTGTTTGTTATTTCAAAGTCTTTAGGAAAATATCCTTTTCTTGGTAGAATTTTAAAAACTACATTAGAAGATGGGTGCAGTGGTGCTCATCTGTAATCCCAGTGACTCAGAGGCAGAGGCACGAAGATCATAAGTTTGAGGCCAGAGGTAGTCTTTGCAATTTAGCAAGACCCTGACTCAAAACAAAAAATAAAATATGGGCTGGGGGTGCAGTCCAATGGTGAAGTACTTGAAAAGTATGTGCAAGGCCCTGGGTTCAACTCCCAAGTACAAATAAATAAATTAAATTAAAAATAAATAAAGATTTTATTAGAAAACCTAGAGCAGAAAAAGAAAATCAGACAAGTCTAAGACAAATACAAAGAGGCTTAGACTTTCTAACCCATGAGCGTAATTGTACAGTTAATAATTAACCTAACTACATGAGATACCAGCATCCAGGGAATATTTTTACAATTTTTCTCCTAAGCCTTTAGGGGGAAACATGCTTAATTCCTAGAAAAATTAAAAATCACTACCAAAATAATTTTTCTGTTTAATTCTTGACTTTATATCTCACAATATGAAACTTTCATATTTTCATTAAATGTATAACCAGCCTGTTCTACTTTCCCAGTTTTTGTACTGACAGTTCAAAAAGAATAGAGTCTGAGATTAGCATCTAAAAATTCTTAAGAGTGTAAATATTAGGGAAAAAAAGCTTAAACTTATTGTGAATTAGAGGGGTGGGGAAGGCATGAAAACAGCTCTTCAGCAGTTTGCTGATAACTTTTAAAGTGGCTGAGTAAAATACCCTCTGTAAAATCAAATAACCGGTTAATTCAGAGTAGAAAAATAGAGCCTAGTCTAATGAAGCGGCAACCGTCTTGGAAACAAGTGATGCCATTTGAGAACTAGAAAAATACTCACCTATAGGGTGTCTTGGATTGGTGGATGTGCAAGGTGTAGTAGAAAACAGAAAAACTGTTATAGAGAAAAAAAGACAGTAGGCCAAATTACTGAACCAACCGTTTCAAAACACCTCTGACATGACCAGCACTCTTGCACAAATAAAATGAACAAACACACCAGTGTCCGTGAACTGTTCATTTTGATTCTTTATATAAACAATAAATTCTATTTCCTTCTGGCCTACTTCTTACCCCAGACATTATAGTGCCTTAGGTAATTAATTTTTTTTTAAGTTTCTTTATTTAAAAAAAAAAGTCACAAATTACTTTTGATGGATATTTGAATATTAAAGATGATGGTGTTGTTAGCTGTCATCAGGTCGGATCCAACTCATAGCAATCCTATGTACAACAGAACAAAAACACTTTCCAACACTGTGCCATGCCTGGCACCATGTCAGTGCTTCTCTGCTACTCATAGGGTTTTCAATGGCTGTTTCAGGATTGTTTCAAGAGTGGGCTGCCAGGTCCTTCTCCCATCTTTGTGGTGCTAAGGATCAAACCTCGGTCTTCAGGGAGCACAGAGCAACACTCTTATCGACTGAGCTAAACCCCAGCCCCAAAATAGTAAAAGTATTAAAGGCAAAAATCAGGCCACTAAAGTTAGAAGTATCCACTCAAGGAAGCACCAATGATATCAACTGCACTTATATTTACAAAAATTCTAGTCATCTTAAAAGCTAAACTTTTAGCCATCAAATTAAAATGTTTAGGGGGTGGGTGTAGATCAGTGGAAGAACACTTACCTACCACGTGCTAAGCCCTGGTTTGGAACACCAGCAACCAAAAAAAAATTTAATGTCTGAAAATTTAGTGGGGTTTGAGGGGAGGTTATTTATACTTTCTTTCTTTTTGCTGTTCTTGGGATCAGATCTGAAGCCTTGCACATACTAGGTAAATGTTCTACTGCTGAGCTACACCACTAGCCTAGCGCATTTTAAGAATTTATAATCCAATAATGAACTGTCTGTTTAGAAACTGAAATCTAGACAAAAAATTAAATACCAATGTGAATAAAAAAAAAAAGCTCAAATCTAGTATAGCTTTCACTAGCCTAAAAGGGACTATATAAGAGGAAAACAGCTTTATGTCACCTTAAGAAACTTCGGAATTTATCTCAGTCACTTAGCGGTATTATGAATGTGCTAAAATTATAAAACAAAAGCAAAAGAAAAATCTTGGGAACTAAAACATTTTCAGTTATTATAAAAAATTTAAAACATTAATAAGTTGAATTCCTTATGTCTTGGTATCACAAAATACTAAAATAAATGACAGCTCTGCATTACTGATGACTTTATTCCATTTATATTACTTATTTCATTTATATTCCATTCACCTAAGATTTATTGAGCACCTTATGTGAAAAGGTGGCATTATCTGATGCTGAAGATTAAGGATTCAAGAAAAAAGGTGTAAATTTCTTTATGTGCACACAAAATCAACCTGTCATAAAGAACATTTATACTAGTTTCTGAATTGTGGTAGTAATAAAATCAGCATTTTATGAAAATCAAATCACTCAAATTCTTTTCTGATATTTTCATTCTTTAAGGACTTAAAGCATTTCAGTAATGGTGACATACTCTGGGCTGAGATAATTTAATTTGCTTACAAACTCAAGGGAAAGGGTGCTATGGAAAAAAACTAGACAGCCACATGAACAAACACAAAAGCATCCCAAGTATCCAGAAGTAGGTATATTAAGCTCTTAATGCTACTCAACCAAAAAAGACTTTCCCTGACAACTTCTAGGGAAGGAAAAATACTAAGACATTGACTTTAAAAAAAAAAAATCACCATTTGAAATTATTCATAACATTATATAGTACCTAAACTGCAAAGTTTTGATGGACCATATATAAATTTAATTTTTATTTTATTTACTATTTTTGCGGTACTGGGGGTTGAACCCAGGGTCTCACACTTGCATGCTTTGCAAGTGCTGTACCACTAAGCTGTGCCCTCAGACCACTTATGTACTTTTTGAGACAGGGTCTCACTAAATTATGCATACTGCCTCTGGTTTCAAACTTGCAATCCTCCTGCCTCCACCTCCTGAGTCACTGGGATTATAGGCACTGGACACCACACCAGGCAAATTTATTAATTCAAGTGCATCTATTAGTGAAAACGATAAAATACAAGACACAGATAGGTTCCTTTTTTCAAAATCAAAGATAGAAATACCACAGGAGGAAAGAGCTATTTTTGAGGAAGTCAGAGAAGTGGAATCACATTTGTTGCTCTTTTTTCTTTTAAGAGTGTTAACACCAATAAGTCTTTTACTATAGATAATATGATTTCCTACTTGTTATGCTGTTGTTGTTGGGTACCATCAAGTCAGATCCAACTCATAGTGACCCTATGTACAACACAATGAAACACTACCCAACACTATGCCATGCACATGATCTTTTTATGTGTGAGCCTAATGTTGTAGACATTAAGTTTCTCCTTATTTTGAGTTGAACCATATCAGCAAAAGGAAGTCCCAGGGGCTTTACTTCATTCCTGTCATTAGGGTCAATTCTACTTTGAAGAAGTAACTCTTCCCAGTCATTTCCTGAATGTCTTCAAGCCTTAGGGGAAAGGGGCAGGGACCTCATTTTCTGGCATTTATATTTAACAATGCTTCCCTGCTATTCTTAGGGTTTTCGATGGCTAATTGTTTCAGGAGTGGCCTGCCAGGTCCTTATCCCTAGTCTGTCTTAGTCTGGAAGCTCCACTGAAACCTGTTCACCATGGGTGGCCTTGATTGTATCTGAGACATTGGTGGCATAGCTTTCAGCACCATCACAGCAACACACAAGTCCTACAGCACAAGAAGGTGACAGACAGGTGGGGCTGGCTTGTTGTAGGGTTCAAAAATTACTCGTGAACTTGAGGAGACATCAACAGAAATTCCAAGGTTTTCCGTTCACCTTGGGAAACTACGAAACAAAATCCTCAGTAACATATTTATAATGCATGCATACACACATACCTACACAGAATCAAGTTATGAACTCTGCATTTGTTTCAGCAATAATGTCCAACTAGTATCCAGTTACCTGTGAAAGAACTGTATCTCAAAGTATGATCTACTTCAGACTAAGTATACTAACACATAGGGTGCATGTTTAAAATACAGATTCCTGAGGCCCATTCCAAATCCAGTCAATCAGACCTCTGGGTATGAAGTCAAGGAGTTGGAAATTTCAATAAGCACCTCCAAGAGATTGTAATGAAATCTAAATCTTAAGAAACAATGAGAAAAACTCTACAGCAAAATACTAACTCCTCTACTATTTTTCTCCTCAACTGATAATAGTAATCAAGAGCTAAAGCAATAAAATAGTGAAAAGGAAGTTCTGTCACACATTTATCCATGTGTATCTTAAAGGACAGACATACAATTAAATACCATCTTCATAGTATAAAGTATATCAAGAAGGGCTCTGTTCACCTTGTCACACATATTAGTGCCCATTAGAGGTGATTTAAGACTTGTCCCTCTCAAGACTGCCTTTTATGCTCATGTTACACTATTAAATAGCCAGTTTACTTTATATTAACTACAATAAAGCCTGAAGAAAAGACAAATGCATGCAAGAATAATTTGACACAATGAATACTCATATTGCACATTTATTTAGAAATAATCCTCAGTATTGGAGATTACCTCCCAAGGAAGGTTAGGCAAAAAGGAAGAAAGGAAGGGAATGCAGAGGGAAAGGGAGAGGAATTTTTAAAATCTTTCCAGTGGTTTTTAGCACCTGAGTCATGCCCTTTGTTCCTCAGCATTTTTCGGTTTGTCACCCTTTACAGAATCTGAAAATATTGTTTCATTATATAACAAACTCTTTTTGAAGACTCTGTTTTTAAAAAGTGTTATATTTATAAATTTTAAATAATTTTAAATATGCACTTTAAGATACAAGTACTCAGGGATTGACCAGGACGTTTATCTGGCCTCTGGCCAAGGTTCAGAGGCCCATGGGTTTCAGCTATTCTGACTGCCCAGCTCTCACTCAAAGCCTGGGAGAGTAGATATTCAGGTGGTATTTATTCAAGAGCAAGCTCTATGTCTGTGAAACTCTTAGGTATAGGCTGAGAAGATGAAATATCTCAAAATATTACAGGAAATGGAAGACAACCAAAATGATATATCATAGGTTTTTGTTGTTTTCCACTACCAAGTGACACCTCTCTCCATGACTCCACTCCACTCTCTCCACCATCGTGACAATAAAGTAGTGAAAATGTAAGAGAGACCAAAGAAATTTACCCACATAGGATTTAGAAAAAAAAGGCCTAGGATCCCAATGGGCTGTGGTTTAGCTCAGTTGGTAGAGTGCTGCTCTGCACTCTCTGAGGACCCAGGTTCAATTACTAGCACTGCAAAAACGGGTGAAGGATGTGGCAATCCATTCCAGAAGCAATCCCGAGACCATCAGCCATTGAAAAGTCTATGAGGATCACTATGAGTCAGTCTCAACTCAATGGCACCTAACAACAACAACAGGATCCCAATAACATCAATATACAGTCCACTACAATGTTTCCTAAATATTTCTGCTCCTATGAACAAACTAGTAATTTGTCTGTCAAAACATGTGCACAGTAGCCATAAGGAACGGATACAGAGGAAGCCCTCTTTGAAAATGTTTCTCTTTCAAAGGGACTTTAAAAGAAAGAGAAAGATAGACTGACAGACAGACAGACAGACAGACAGACAGACATGGGGTCTCACTACATTGCCCATGTTTGTCTTGAACTTTAGGTTTCATGTGACCCTCCTGCCTCAGCCTCCTGATAGCGGGAACTATAGGTGCACCCAGCACACCCAGCTCCTTCAAAGTAATTTTGTCTTTGCTTTGCTTGATGTTTGTTGTTGTTGTGACCCTACGTATAAGAGACAAAACACTACCTGACCCTGTGCCATGCCCAGCCCTATTGCCAATGCTTTTCTACTATTCATAGGGTTTCCAATGGCTGCTTCAGGAATGGGCTGTTAAATCCTTCTCCCAAGCCTACAGCACCAGTATTCCTGAAGGAGTCTCCCATCCAAGTACTAACCAGGCCTGATCCTGCTTACTTTCCAAGATCTGACAAAATCAGATGCCAGGGTAGTAGGCTGTAGGCTTGCCTCATATAGTCAAATATAAAAGTCACTTTTAAAAAAAGATTTCTAAACATTACAACAGAGTGTAACTAAAAATACAAAGTTGGCTGCAGATTTAACTCAATGGGAGAGTAATTGCCTAGCATATAAAAGGCCTCAGGTTTAATCATCTGTACCAAATAAATAAATAAATAGATAGATAGATAGATAGATAGATAGATAGATAGATAGATAGAAGGCAAAATTTGCACATTCCTTAATTATATAAATTCCTGACCCCAAGTTAAAGCAACCATTTATGAACAGATTTTTAGGTTACTTCTTTTATTTTTCTCTCACTAATATCTTCTTTACCTTCCATATCAGACTATATAAAATGACTTCATTCTTCAAAGTATTTCTTGTATGTCAAGATACAGCATAACTTTTTCACCCAGTCCTCCATTTAAGGACATTCGGTTTGTTTTACGTATCATTTTGTTAGGCAATTACATATAATGCTTTAACGAATATACTTTTAGATTTGGCACTGAATACCTGTAGCTAATATATCTTTAGGAAAAATTCCTAAACATAGAATTCCAGGGTCAAAGAGTACACACATTTCAATTTTATAAAATATCCTATCAAATAAGTTTATATTTCCTTCAACTAAATAAGAGCATACCACATCTCCAACACTGGCATCATCAAGTTTTGTTTTGTTTTTAAGTCAACTTATAGTTTATTTTCATTTATAAGTGAAGCTAAAAATCTTTTCAAATTTTTATTAGTTGTTTTTAATTTTTCCACTCTGTACATGGCACGCCCCTATTCTTCTGAGGGGCAGGGGTGTGTCTGTTGTTTTGTTTTATTTTCCTGGAGACAGGATCTTGCTATGTAGCCTAAGCTGAACTTGAACTTACAGTCCTCCTGCCTCAGCCTCCAGAGTGGTAGGATTACAGGTATGCACCATCACACTGGCTACTCTCTGCCAATTTTTATACTAAATTGTTATCCTTTTTTCTTACTGATTCCAAAGTTATTTTTCTATATTTAAGAAACTTGATATATGTATAACCAATATACTTTTTCCAGGAAATAACTATTAACTTTATCTAAATACCTTTTGCCATGTGAATTTAAAATTTTATATAGTCAAATTCTTTTAATTTTAAAAAATATTTTCTAGCTTTTGTGCATTGTTTAGACATTACTTTCTCACATACAAGATGGTAAATATACGGACCTTGTGAATTCTCCTAGTACTTTTATAGGTCCACTGATGACCTAGAATGTACTTATGCATATAGAAAAAGATAAGAAACACAGTTCTGTTTTATTTTTCTATTGACTCTATTAGAGCTAGCCAGTTTTACTAAATAACACATTTCTTCCATCTTACTGATAGGAAACGTATTCATCATTATGGCAATCATACATGCCATCTCTACAGAAGTCTTAATGTGAATTTTCTTTTTTATCCTATTTCATAGTTTATCCCTGAACAACTACAAATTCCTTATCGCTATAATCCTATCATGCCTATAAAAATCTAATAGGGCTTCTTCATTACATTTTTTCCTCTAGAATCCACCATGCTATTCTCAGTTATTATCTAAAAGAAACACGGAACCCTTCTTAGGTTTTTCCCCCTAAATTATGGAGATATTATAAATGGGATTATACTTTATGCATTAACTTAGAAAAGAATTCACATCTTTCCCATTTAGGTCGTACCAACAGGGGGAGCAGCAATAGCAGCAATAAACATGGCTCTAGCTAATGTGTTGAACACTGTGTGCCAAGCCTATTTGATGTGCTTATTTTAATACTTACAGTAATTTTGTGTTGTGTCATTACCTTCATTTCATAAAGGAGGTAACTGAGGCTCAAAAGGGTTTAGCAACTTGTCCTAGGTCACAACTATAAATCAAGCTAGCTCGATTTTACTCTATGTAATTTGACTTGAGTTCATATTCTGAATTGTAGTAAATAAAAACAATATTTCTCATTTATTCAACTACCCCTGCTCAGTAGTACAGCACTTGCAAAGTATGGAAGCACGAGGCCCTGGTTTCAACCTACAGTACCATCAAAAGAAAAGAAAAAAAAGAAATCAATAGTCCCCTTAAATTGAATTTTATTTTTCTTCCTTTAGGCCCTGCCTATCAATTACTTCAGTTAATTCCCAGGTAAACTCAAGTTACTGCTTTAAATGGGACATACCCACTCCTGGTTTTTTTTTTGTTTTTTTTTTTCTTTGTTTGTTTTTTACAGTACTAGAAGGTTGAACCCAGGGTCTTATGCATGTTTTGCAAGCACACCACCATTGAGCTGTAACCCCAGCCCGTTGTGTACTTTTTATTTTGAGACAGAGTCTCACTAAGTTACACAGCTGCTTCTGGCCTCAAACTTTTGATCCTATTGTGTTAGCCTCTGGAGTCCCTAGGGTTACAGATATGTGCCATCATGCCCAACTCTTTCCATTATACCTCTGACTTATAGTTTGCTTAAAAGAAAACTACCAATTTTAGAACATTAACTATGAAAATATCCACCTTACAAAACTGTCTTGTTGTTCTGAACCATTTTTTAGTGGACCCTGTAAGTTTTCCAAATACAGCCACATCATAGGCAAATATTTATAACTTTAATGCATTCTTTTCGTTATTTATATATCTCTTACTCTCTGAATCAACTTTACATGCCTTAATGATGGCATATTACTCTTTTGCTACTAAATTCAATGTGTAATCTTCCTTCCTGCCCCCCTCCTCCGTTCCCTCTTTCGTTCCTTTTTTCCTTTCTTTCATTGTGGCCTCACAAGGCCTCACACATGCTGGACAAGCACTGAATCCTTCGCTCAGCCTCCTTTTTACCTGATAATAGGATCCTGCTAAATTGCAAAAGCTGCCTCTGGTCTTGAACTCCCAATCCTCCTGGCTCAGCCTCCCAAGTCACTGGGATTACATGTGTGCACCACAGTGCCTGGCTTCATTTTCTTTATGATCATTGCCTAAGACTGTTCTACAGCCTTCTTTTTATTTTTTTCAAAGGTTTGATATTGCTGTTTTTGTTAGTCTTGATACTTTTCTCCCTTCTTATACAACTGTTTTGTACCAAATGATCTTATCCTTTAAAATTAATTCACCTGTGAAACTATCTAGGGTTAGTCCTTTTAAGACATTTGTTCAATTTCTTCTTCCATGGCTAGTGCCTGTTTAGATTCTCTGTTTTCTAGGGTCAATTTTGGTAGTTTATATTTTCCTAGTAAATCATTTGGATTTATTTTAACTCATACTTAATAATACTCTTACTTGCAGAAGCCTGTCAAAAACAGCCTCACCAAAAAAGAAAAAATATGAGTGAACATACAAATCAACCTTATTGGAAAACACAGCAAATATGAGTCAAACGTTTCAAACTGGGAGCAAAATATTGGTAGAAAGCTTTTTATTCAGGCCATGGGTTTTGGAAAAAAATGTTTAAACAGAGTCTTATAGATAATGAAGTGCTACTAGAATGTTCATACCCAGGGAACTGTGACTAAAAGAGAAATTAAATAGACACTATTATGAACTGTTTAACAGATGCAAATTGATTTTCACTGAGATCATTATAGTACATGTATTGAGTATTTATAAAATTTAACTTAAGAAACAAGAACATTGGGTGAAATGTTCTTAAGTGTTACTTCTCCAGTTATCCAAATCATATAAAAAGTATGCTAAATATCAAAGTACAAAGTGACACTCCTCTCTCTTATTTGAGACTTTTTTGTGTGTGGGGGGATATTTAGGGTGGAACTCAGGACTTGCATACTTTGCAAGCAATCTGCCACTGAGCTGCCCCACCAGCCCCTTTTTTATTTTTTAAATTAATACAGCGTCCTGCCAAGTTATACAATGTGCCTCTGGCCTTGAACCTATCATCCTCCTGCCTCCACCTTGCTGGGATTACAAGTGTGCACCATAATGCCTGGCTGTAGAAACATTATTATTCAAACATTTAATGAGCACTCACTGCTGAGCATAATATTGTGCACCTGTATTCCCAGATGCTGGGGAGGCTGGGGCAGAAGGAGCAGCCTTTGAGCCCAGAAGTTAGGGGCCAACCTGAGCAATACAGCAAAACCCCATCTCAAAATAAATAAGTAAGTAAGTAAGTAAGTAAGTAACTTATTAAAATAAATATTTAAAAATCTAATGAGTACTCACTATGAGCTAGACACTGTGTCAGAGATACAGAAATGGTTAAGACATGGTCCCTTGGCTCAAAAATTTATTCCCCTCACTCCTAGTTCCAGCATGATGCAGTTTATATTACATTTCATGGCTGTATATAAAAACCTCAAGAAGTGTAAACAGCCCCACTAAAGCTTGCTTGCTTCATAAGCTGTAAAAAGTTTGTAAAAGTTGCACCAGATGACGTGGCGCACACCTGTAATCCCAGTGGCTCGGGAGGCAGAGGCAGGAGGATCGCAAGTTCAAGACCAGATATAGTCTGTGTAACTTAGCCAGAGCCTGTCTCAAAAAGTAAAAAAAAAAAAAAAAAAAAAAAAAAAAAAAAAAAAAAAACTGGGCTGGGGGTGCAGCTCAGTGGTCCAGCACTTGCAAAGCATGCAGGCGCAAGGCCCTGGGTTCAACCCACAGTACCGAAAAAAAAAAAAAAGTTTGTAAAAGTTGAAAGTCAAATATCAAACAGACCACTGATGCAAATTTCCCAATATTTTTCTTTTTGTTGAGACGGAGGCTTACTCTGGAGCTAAAGACGTCCTGGAACTCACTATGTAAACCAGGCTAGCCTTAAACTCATGGTGATCCTTCTACATTAGCCTCACAAGTACTAGGGTTATAGGAGTGTGCCACCATGCCTGGCTCAAATATCCATAATTTTTCATTTCTATCACCAGCGTATATTAATAGTAAATCTTGAAATCTTAAATTGAACATCATTTCTCTTGCTACAATAATACACCTAGTAAAGACAGATGTCCAGAAAGGTTCTGAAACCACAACTTTGACAAGAGGATAAGAAAAAAGAAAAGGAAATTTTTCTACAATATTTAATAAAACTGAATATTAAATTTCATTAAGTAACATAATGAAAATGAGCTCATTTCTTAAAATATTACAGATCAAAAGGATCTTTTGTAATATTAGAATGCTAGTGAAGAGTCAATAAAATGTTCATATGCACATTATCGTTCTTTGAGAAAACCTTATCTATAAATACTGTACACTATGTATACACTACCAATATATAAGCAATGTACTTTGATGTGGTACAAACCCACCTGTGCACATGATTCTTCAGGTGTTTTGGCACTAACTGAATAAAGTGCTGGGAGATCAAGTCTATGCACAGAGAATCTTTCTAGAGTATGCAAAAGTGCTGGAGCAAGATGAGAAGTTTGACCTGAGCCTCGTTCTCCAGACAGCAATAATCGTGGCCTGTAAGAGGTTGGCTGATGATATGGTGACCTGTAATACATGCAAGACAAAAGTGATTTCAAAACCATACATTCTGAAGATCAATATAAATCAGTAGGCAAAATATTTACATTAAAGACTCAAACTCCAAATTAATAGAATTTTATTATCTTTTTAGTAGAGTGGTTTATTCATTAATCACATTTCTAAACTGTTGATTATCTCTAACCATATTAATAACCAAGATATAAAAGTAAAAAATTCATTCTAAAAGAAAGAAAAATTATCTTGGTATTCATCCTACAATACCATGTATATTAATTTGGAAAGTCATATTAATTATTCAAGGTCAAATGTTAAAGAGTACCACTTATCCAGCACAGATGTGGATCTGAAGATTATTCTAAATATAAGATTTTTTTAAAAAATGATTAAAATGATAAATTTTATGTTATGTATATTTTCCCACTGATATGGTGTGAATGTATCTTCCACAAAGTCAATGCTAAAGCTTAATCCATTGCTATCACACTATTAAGAAGGCCTTCTGCAGCTGATTTCATCGTGACGACAAAGGGCTCAAGAGAACTAGGTAGGCCCAGTGGTCTCTTCTGCCACATGAAGTCACAGCATTCAAGGTTCCATCTTGGAAGCAGATACCAGGCCCTTACCTGACACAAAACATACTAGTATATTAATCTTTATCTTCCTGGATGAAATAACTGTGAGCAATAAACTTATGCTCTTTATAAATTACTTAATCTAAGATAATTTGTTACAGCAACAAGAATGTGCTAAAACCATCATAATTTTTTAAATAGCACATGCATGCACACACACTTTTTCAGAGACAGCAAATTTTGTTTCCATGACAATAAAAACGAACTGTCTTACTCTAATATATGACATCTCAAGCCATACACTACAGAAGGAAACTGTATTAAACCAAATCTAATCTGTATTTTCAATATTTCACAGTGCTATTAAAATAATAAATGAAGCCGGGCGTGGTGGCGCACACCTGCAATCCCAGGCAACTCGGGAGGCAGAGGCAAAAGCATAGCAAGTTGGAGACCATAGGCAGTCTGCATAATTTAGAGAGACTCTGTCTCATTAAGTTAAAAATGGGCTGGGGTTGCAGCTCAGTGGTACAGCACTTGCAAAGTATGCAAGCACAGGCCCTGGGTTCAAACCCCAGCACCACAAAAAAAAAAAATTAATAATAATAATGATGAATTAAACAAGATTATCTACTCACTGTAGATAGTACTAGAAACACTAAGGCAATGCAATAAGAATAAAGCAAATAAAACTAAAATGGAAAGAAGGGAAATACTCATAAACAATGTAATTATGTACTAGAATACCCAAGAGAATCAATAATGATATCAGAATCTACCAGCAAAAAACAAGATACAAGACAAAAAAAGAAAATTGATAAATTTTCTAAATACCATCAATAACTAATGTAAAAAAGAAAAGGAGATTCTATTCACAATTGCAAAAATAATACAAAAGGTAAGACAAACAATATCAAATAATAATCCTAGTAAGAAAAGCAGGAAACTGAGCTGAATATAAACACTAGTATATAAAGTTGTCAATCCTTCCTAACCATTTATACTTTATTTTATACATTTAGTAATTTCAAATAATCCCTTTAAAATGTGGAAAGAGGAAGAAGTTTAAAACTTATTCTCAACTTTATCTGAAAGTATCATCAAGTAAAAACATCAAGAAAACTTTGAGCCAAGTATTCTGACTCAGACCTCTAATACCCCCACCTACTCTGAAGACTGAGGCAGGATGATTCAAAGTTTGAAGCCAGATGTCGCATGCACAATTTAGCAATGCCCTGCCTCAAAATAGAAATTTATAAAATGGGGTGGGGGATGAAACTCAGTGGTAGAGCACTTGCCTAGCATAAGGCCCTGCGTTCAATCCCCGGTACTACCAAAAAAAAATTTTTTTTGGTCTGGAAAAATATGCTAATATTTTTAGAGCACTCAAGTAACAAGCACTTCACACACATTTCATGCTCAATTTTTTTTCTTTGCAAGAAAGTTGTGCTATGTTGCCCAGGTTGGCCTCGATTTTGCAATCTTCCTGCCTCAGTCTCCCAAGTATTGGAATTATAAATATGTATCACCACCGCCCAACTTTAATTTTCTCAACAATTCTAAAAAATACATAATTTTATTTTACTAAGCAGACGAGGAAATCAAGGCTCCCGGAGGTTAGCTATGACACTGTAGAAATAGATGGCAGAGGTTAAATTCTTATTCAGGCACTTGAGATGTAACTCAGTAGAGCATTTGCCCAGCATGCAAACAAAAAAGAAAGAAAGAGAGAGCGAGAGAGCGAGAGTGAGAGAGAGTGAGAGAGAGAGAGAGAGAGAGAGAGAGAGAAAATCTCATTCCAGTCCATGTGGATTCAAAACCCAGGTTCTGAACTACTATGTTGAGTCCTGCTTCCTATAATATTATAGAATAACAATTCATAGAAAGTATGATATTCCAAAGAAAAGAAAACACAGAACAACAAAATAAAATAGGCAGTCTAAGAAACAAATCACAGTAATTGAAAGAATTTTATATAAGTACAAAAAATAAATGTAATAAAGGTGGATTATAAAATAAATGTTGTTTAAAAATAAGGTATTTAGAACCTCATTTCATAGCATAAATAAAATGAATTAACCCCAAAACAAAGAAAAATCTTAAAATCACATATAAATCTATACTATATATCTCTATATGTAGATATTGTTGTTGTTAGGTGTCGTTGAGTTGAATTTGACTTATAGAAACCCTAGGTACAATAGACAAGCTACTATCCAACACTGTGCCATGCCTGGCACTATTGTCAGTGCTTCCCCACTATTCATAGGGTTTCAATGGTTGATTGTTTTGGGAGTGGGCAGCTGGGTTCTTCTCCCAAGCCTACAGCAACTAGTATTACCAGGCAGTCTCCTATCCATGTACTAAACCAGGCCCAGCCTGCTTAGCTTCCAAGTTCTGATGCCAGGGTAGTACAGCTATAAACATACATAGATATAGATATATAAATATATACATATTGGTGGTTTTGGCAGTGCTGGTGTTTGAATCCAGGTCCTCATACATGCTAGAATTCTTTTTTTTTTTTTTTGCGGTACTTGGGGGTTGAACCCAGGGCCTCACACATACTTTGCAACTGCTCTACCACTGGTCTGTTCCCCAAACCCATTTTTTGATTTCTTATCTTGAGACAGGGTCTCACTAAGTTATGCAGGCTGTCTCTGTCCTCAAAACTGCAATCTTCCTGCCTCCGCCTCCCAAATTGCTGGGATTACAAGCATGAGCCACTGTGCCCAACTGCCCTTGTGTATTTTTAATTCACAAAAATCTTAAAACTTCTGTAACTAAAAATATTATAATCTGAACCATAAGGCAAACAACCTAATGGGACAAAGAATTTGCCATAAACAGGAATAGTTCTTACATGTATAAAGACTTCATGTGCACAGTTTAACAAAAAGTAGCAACAAATAAACTCCAAAAATCTACCTCTATAGACAAAGGACATAAGCAGACAATTCAAAGGGAAAGGAGAAAAAGAGAACATTTTTAAAATGCTTATTTGTTTAGTCATTCTACAAGGCCTACTATCCTGAATGTCTTGGCCCTAGGTTTTCAACAAATCACCATTATCACAGAGTTCATAACTGAATGGTATTTAGTGAAAATGGAAATACACAAATTACTCTAATTTGGTATGATTAATAAGTAGGATTATTTAGCTACATGATACTATGAGAGACTCTGCTTAGAAATTCATAGAAGGCTATCCTAGAAAAATATTACCAAAGCAGAAACCAAACAGATTAGAGGCAAGCTCATGTTAGAAAAACAAGACATGCTAAGGAGAAGTTTAAAAAAGCATGGCCCTCTGGGGTAATTGATACAGTTCATAAAGACCCCTGCTTTTCATGTATTACAACAAGGTAAAGGGTTGGTGAGAGGAAGGGGAAGAAAAAACAAAGTATGTAGGGCTATGAATGCCATGTTAAAAGTCTGAAACATACACTGAAGACAATGAGCAAGTATTACTATACTTTACAGGAGTGACATAATCATACACAGTTTGCCCCTCTGTATCTGTGAGTTCCATATCCATGGATTCAACTAAAGTATCTGAGAAAAAATTTTGCCTGTACAGAACATGTACAGATTTATTTTCTTGTCATTATTCACTAACCAATAAAGTATAACAATTATTTAACTGTGTATTATTTTAGGAAGTATATGTAATCTAGAAATGACTTAAAGCATACGAGAGAATGTGCACTGGCTATATGTAAATACTGTTGTTAGGTGTCCAGTTGAGTGGAAATCATAGCGACCCTATGTACAACAGAACGAAACACTCCCTGTCACTGTGCCATGCCTGGTGCCATGCCTGGCCAGAAGCCTGGTTTCAGTGTTTCTCTATTTATAGAGTTTTTAACAGCTGATTATTTCGGAAGCAGGTTGCCAGGACATCCTCCCATTTCTAGTGTGCTGAGGATCAAACCCAGGGCCTCAGAGTACTCAGAACAAGTACTTTACCAACTGAAATAAATCCCAGCCCCATGTAAATATTACACCATTTTATTAAGAGATGAGCATCCGCAGGTTTTAGTATCCAAGGAGGGTCCTAGAACCAAGAGATTCAGAGAGACAACTAAATGTTTTGAGTATATAACTTTAGCTCAATATATGTATGGGAAAGGGTTTTGAAAGAAGGCAAAATGAAAGAAAAGATTAACAGTTAAGGTTCTACTATAGTAACCCAGATATGAGCCATTAGTAATAGTCTGATGAATAGAATCAGAGAAAGTCAAAAGGAATAGCCTAAATGAGGCTAATTTATTAAGAAAAATCAACAGGCCTTCATCATTAACTAGATGCAGAAAGGAAGAAAAAGAAATGAAGGATGATGTCAAATTCTAGCTGGGACAACTGAACAGATTATGACTCACAGGATTCACAGGAAGTGAAGCAGATACAGCCCAGGTATAGGAAAAGATCTGTGGTATAACAAAGGACAGACAGGCAGCAGAGCAGAGTCTGAAACAAAACTGATCTAGGCGTGAGAATGATAGGGTAGCCATTAACACAAAGATGAAAAAATTAAAATATAAATAAAAACAATGACAAATGTTTTTATATTAGGTTGACAAATTAAAAATGATTTTTAATAGCCATTATTAGTGAAAGAATGGAAAAACTGGGACTCTCACAATTAGTGGAGTGGGGAAAAAGCACAACTTTTCTGAAATTATTTGTTAAGTCTAAATATGCCAAAATGAATGTTTGAAAATATTCTGTAACTCATCTCATCTTCAATGACTCAATGACCTCTTACATCATTTTCTACATTTTGAAATAATATTTATCTTCTAACATATTTTCTATCTACCTACCTACCTACCTACCTACCTACCTATCTACTTACTTACAGTGCTAGTGATCAAACCCAGGGCCTTCCACTTGTTAGTTAAGCACTCTACTGGGCTATACCCCAGCTCTGGTACAACCAATCTAGAAAGCAATTTTAGCAATTTGTATCAAGGTTTTAAATTAAATATATGCACCCTTTGACATATTGATCACAGTTCTTAAATTTTACTTTAAGCTCTGAATCAGATAATGGTGTAAAGATGTACACTGAGAAAGGTATCTATTACAGCACTGTTCATAAAAGAGGACCACTGCAATCTTCAAATTTTATAGATTTGGGAACATCTAAAAGTATAGACACTATGCATCTATCTTAAAAAAAAAACATTAAACATATCCTGATATGAAATTACATTCCTAGTATAATGGATAAACAAAGCAAATTACATTAACAACATACAGCAGGATAAAGCTACATAAAATACTGTGTACATCTACTCATACGCTGAAGAGAACATGGAAGTGTGGTCACCAAAACTTTAACAAATATTACCTTCAGCTGCTGGGACTTTAAATTTTACTTTCTTCTTTATGCTCTTCTTTATTACTTGAATTTTCTAGAGTATATCATCTTTCTAATCAGAAAAAACAAAGCTATTTTCATTTTAAAAACCTTGGAAAGCTGTTTCTAATTCCCTTATGACAATATATAATAAGAAAGAAAACTTATTTTCCATCATAAGTCTTCTCTACCTGCTTGAGAGATCTTATCTATCTTGCTTTCTACTTTGTCTTAACTCTTAAAAAAGGTTTCAACATTGTTTTAGGAGACCATTCCCAGAAACCTGCCAGCAATGCCCAGACAATTATGGCTAGAGACCAGCACTTAAGTCAGGTTTTCTTCGTCCTGGTACCTTTTTCTGCATTGATCTAGCATGCTAATAGATACTGCTCAAACAAAAAACAAAATCAAGTCAACAACAACAACAAACAAACAAAATCCCTATGTGTATCCCTTACTAAATCCCTTTATTCTAGTATGGGTGCTTCTTGGACAGTATGGAAAATTACATTGTTCAATTTACCTCAAAGAAGCAATAAAATTCTCTATCTACCTATTAAAGCTCAGAAATTAATTTTGACAAAATATGATCCAGGAAACAAATAGCACAGAGCCTGGCTCTGCAACCTGCCAACAGCATGATTCCTAAATAATTAACTTACTTGTGCTTTAGTGATGATACCACAAATGCTATATGACGTACATACCTAACACATGTCTAGTTTGTAATAAGCATTCAGATGCTGGTTCTCATCTCTTCTTTCTCAAAAGGATAGCAAATGTGACTATGAAGCTTTCCTAGAGTTCCTAGACTTCCTAATAGAATTAGTTTTGCTTCCACAGAACTTTAACCACATCACAATCTTTGTCAACTCCAATAACAAGAACTTCACTGGTGTTAAGAACTACGTTATATTATTCATGTTTTATGTTTTTAGCACCAAATAGATGGCCTAACATATAGCACCCTTGCTATTAAAATGAAATCAATAAGCTACAATAGCTTATATAAAGCAAGCTAAAATTAAACCAAGTCTTTCAGAAAAACAAAACAAACAAATGAGCCATATCATGGCATACATTAAATCAGTAGGAGACAATGTTCTTAACAAAGTCAAACACAAAACTGGAAATGAAGCTTTCTAATATTAAAATCAATTTCTATATCCCTTTACTGACAACAGAGCCCTCTTGTAAACTTGAAACTCAAGTATTCAAATAGTTTCTTTGCTCCTGTGATTACATAATTCACATCCAAAAACCTAACATTGTCAAAACAACACACAAACACACACACAGGTGCATAGACAGATTAGCCAGGTAAAAGGCAGAAAAAAGCATTTAGCTTGCCCATAATAATCAATAAAACAAATCTATAAAATGCTAGAAAAGTCTATGAAAATTACCCTGAGAATGTAAAGGAAAGGATCTGGAAAGAAGAAAAAAATTTTCTAATAGAAGAACTTGCTTTTAAAAGAACACATCAACAGCCAGGCACAGCGGCCCATGCTTGTAATCCCAGTGACTTGGGAGGCTGAGGCAGCAAGACTGTCAGACAATCAATCAATGGATGAATAAATAAACAATAGGCCTGGGGTGCAGTCCGGTGGTATAGCACTTGTGAAGTGTGTTTAAGGCTCTGGGTTCAAACCCTATGTACGTACACACACAGACACAGACACACACACACACCGACACACACCGACACACACACACACACACACACACACACACACACACACACACACACACAAAAGAACAGATGAAAGTAATTTGTTGTTCATTATTATGTGTTGTAGAGGTGAGTTGACTCCAACTCATAGCAATCCCATAGGGTTTTCAATGGCTGTTTCAGGATTGCTTCAGAAGTGGGTTGACACATCCTTCTCCCATTTTTAAGCTCTGGGGATCGAACTCAGGTCCTCGGAGAGTAGAGAGCAGCGTTCTACCAACTAAGCTAAAAACCCCAGTGAAAGTAATTTAGACTCATTTTAAAAATGGAAAAATAAGAAAGGGTTATCAATACAAATAATTAAATCAACACTTCACCAAAAACTACATGGGAGAAACAATTCAAGTTGAAGACTTAAACTTGTTCAAAATACTTTAATGAAAAATTACTTCAAAGTACACACAATCTAGTCTCTTCCAACAGAAGTGCCATTAGACCTACCAGACTAGAGCTTTATGGTCCTTCAACTATGGTGCCAATTATGTAAATGTAAGTAATGATGCTGCTTGTATTTGAAAACTATTTGGTCTCTTAATTTAAAATTACAGTTGTACTAAAAGTATTTACCCATTTACAGTGCATAGCAAAAGCTGCTTTAACATAGATAGTAAAAAGGTAAAAGTAAGTAGAAAAACTATAAAATCCAAATTACAAAAGTATAAACTAATGAGGTTTTAGAGAATCAAAAAGTTATTTGTTTAATTACTGAGCAATTTCTAATTCAAAGTCACATTAGAAGCCTTAGAATCCCTAAATTATCTGGAACTTATCACAAGTTAAAATATTCTGGATCATAGTAAATAATTTATTTCTGCCATTTAGTTCAAATAAAAAGCAATAAAATGGGGGCCCATGGGTTGTTTCAAAAGGGTAATCCTTCACCCAGCAAACAAAAAATATAAATAAATAAATAAATAAATAAATAAATAAATTTTAATGGAAAAAAATCACATAATATTTTCTTTAAAAAAGCAAACTAGCAGACAATATTCTCCTACTTGGGAAAAACAGTCTTGAATAGTTGAAGAACAAAGTAATTATTATCACACAAAAAAGTATACACAGTAAAAGTTTTCCAGAACTGAGTTCAAACAACAGAAAAAGTCCTCAAAGTTACAACCACAAGTAAAAATATACTACAAGTCTAAAATAAAGTAACAAAAGATCATTCTAAATTGTAAGAAATTTCCTATAAATTACTCACATTGTAAAATGAAGGTAAGGTTTATGTACATCAGCAGCTGATGACTGTTTCTTTGGTGATGATCCTGAGTGACAACTAGTCTCAAAAATTGATAAAGCATTCTCATCCTCACTGTCCTCTAATATCAGAGTTTCTATATCTGTTTAAAAAAAAAAAAAAAAGCACAAAGATTGTGAGACCTATAAGGTCACTTAATATTGGTTCTCTACCAAAGCTAAAGAAAACTGGCTTAAAAATCAAATGACATTAACTAGTAAACTAATATGTTACCTATAATACAGATTGATCAGGCAAATTCACAACCTACCTTGTTTTAAATAACTTACAAATGGAGTTAAGATATGTCCTTCACCTTTACAAACTATCCACTTAAGTTTTATGGCATATAATTTGGGACATTGCTCTGACTACAACAAGTCTGGAAAAGAAGTGACACACATAAAATCCCACCTACTTATAAAAACTCTGAGTTAAATTTGGACCCAAACCAGTCCATTTCATATTTGGCTCAATTAACAGAGTAGTCAAGTCAAGGCCAGTTCTTACAAAACTAGCAACAAATTGATCCATAGTTTTTAAATGGCATGCAACTTTTTAAGGAAATCTTGCCTAACTAGATGGCCAGGAATTCAGTCAAAAACAACCTTTAAAAATGTACTAAACTAGCTGGGTGCAGTGGCGCACACCTGTAATGCTAGCAGCCCGGGAGGCAGAGGCAGGAGGATCGCAAGTTCAAGACCAGAGGTAGTCTGCATAATTTAGCGAGACCCTGTCTCAAAAAAGTAAAAAAATGGGCTGAAGGTGCAGCTCAGTGGTACAGCATTTGCAAAGCATGCAAGTGTGAGGCGCTGGGTTCAACACCCAGTACCGCAAAAGAAAAGAAAAGAAGAAAGAAAGAAGGAAAGAAAAAGCACTAAACTAAAACTCCTACTGAGGGAACAATAATTAAAACTTATCCTGGAAGGGTCGCAAATTTAAGGTCAGAAGCAACTTGTGTAACTTTGCAAACCTGATCTCAAGATAAAAAATTTAAGAAGGACTGAGGGGTGCAGGTTTGTGCATGCAAAGTAGGCACAAGGCCCTGGGTTCAACCCCTAAGTACCCTGGGTGAAAAATATTTTCCTGAACAAAGATCTTTAGTATTAATAAGTGTATTTCACACATGCCGATCAAAAGTGCCAACAGACAGCAATGCTCTGTATGCAGAAAATATGGGAGTGGGAGAGGGATTAAGATTGACTGAAATCAACTCCTGGAGGACTACTTGAGGCCAGAGTTCAAAGCCAGTCTGGGTAACACAGAAAGAAAGAACCAGTATATATATGTAAAAATCTTATCTTTCCAAAACAGGAAAAATAAAACAATGCTTCAAAAAATAAGATACTGAATTATGCCAGCAGATCTAGATCTAAGAGGCGTTTAAAAACCAAATATTCAATAAAACTAGTATTACTAAATTAATATGGAAAATAACTGAGTATGTTCTGAGTGATAATTTCATATGCAAGGAAAAGATACTTTTCTAAGAAAAAATATTAAAGACTAAAACAAACCAGAGTAATTCATCTAAACAACTAAAAAACAATTATTCATAATTAAATAAAATTTAGTTGCTCTGTTCCACTGGTTCATGTTCTTTAGTTCCATTAGCTAGAATGAAATTGTGCTTTATACTTCTAAAAATAAAATTATAGGAAAACAGGTAACAATTACACAAAATGGTAATTCCCAAATGGAGATAAAGAGGTTATGATAATCTCTTAGAAGGGATGATAAGATCTTCATTATTTTTCTAAAGATAACATAAATTTATAAAAAACTAAAAAATTTGGGGGAAGATTAAGTATTCCCATTTATGAAAGTCATAGGTAGATAAACACACAAATCATGGCATAAAACCTGGCTCAAAGATACTCAGGAAAATATCTGTTCCCCGTTGTACATGTCAAATTTAAGAAATCAAGTAATCCATGTGATATTTCATACTAATCCATCACTCAAAAGTTAAAGCTTCTGTAAAACGCATTTCTCTCTTCTTTCTTCTTTCTTTTCTTTCTTCTTTCTTTTCATTATTCTTTTTCTTTTCTTTTCTTTCTTTTTTTTTTTTTTTTGGTGATAAGGTCTCCTTAAATAGTTCAGGCTGGCCTGACCACTATGTAGCCCAGAGATCTCCTGCCCCAGCCTCCTCCATGATGGGATTATAGGTATGCACCACCACACCTGGTAGTTTATTGTGTAATATTTTTAATGTTAGTATAATTCTGTGAATGGTTTTCTATTTGGTGCCGACTACATTCCAAATAAAGTGTTACCCACTGGGAAATTAAAATAATCAAAATATTACTTTTTCCCTTCAAAGTTCATGGAACTAAACTTTGATTAGAATGTCAAGTAAATTTCTACTTTTTTCATGCAAATGAGTGATTTAAGGTAGTTTTCTATTTTTATCTCAGATCCAAAACACAATCTTGAGGCTTAATCAAACTTGAGACCCTGTACAACCAGGTCCTAATTTACTCCTGTACCAATACTTTACATTTCAAATGGCACAGAACATTGCAGAGTGCTCTAATACCAAAAAATATGTGATGAGCTGAATCCAAAGAGGTATTTGGAGTCAGGTTCTCTGGGTCTGAGCAATCCCCAGATTTTACTGAGTGACCTTATATAACCCAAGTTAACTTTCTAAAGTCTCCTATTCTATATACTAGATACTCTATATCTATATCTATATACTATATATCTATATACTAGATACTCTATATAATGAGTATCTAGTCCACAGGAGTGTGATGAGGATCAATGGAAGATACTTTATACAAATGCTGTATAATAATAAATATAAGCTGCCAGTATTATTATTATTATTGTTGTTGCTGTTGTTGTTGTTGTTGTTACTTTCCCACTTTAAAACAGTCACAAATGCCTGGTGGGGTGGCACACACCTGTACTCCCAGCACTTGGGAGGTGGAGGTAGGGAGGATCAACACAAGTTCGAGGCCACCCTGGACTACACAGTGCATTTCAGCACACCCTGGACTACTCAACAAGACCTTGTCTCAAAAGCAAAGAAAAGAAAACAAAACAAAACAAATGGCCACAATATCCCAAAAGTAACTAAACATTCATTCACTCATTTTATCAATATTCAGCAGGCAACTGCCATACATTGGGCAATATGCCAGGCCTGGAATATACAAAGATGAGTGAAACAGAAGATTATAAATAATCTCATCAGGAAACTATGTCTGTATTTGTTTTAACAATACAAAAAAGTAATTTATATTACCATCTTTCTTGTCACTCTGGCTAATTTCAGCATGAGGAAAAACTTTTTGCAAGACTGCTAGGATGTTGTTGAAGCTTCTTTCCAGCAATGGCCTTATAATGGGAGACAGTGCATGTCCTGAAGACATCACAGCACGTTGGGAAGCAGGCACAATATTCTGCATTGCATGGTAAAAATCTTGAGCATTGAGTACTATCGAGGAAACATCCAGCTGCAGTTTATGACTGCTAGCATAGATCTGGGGATAGTGCCTCCGAAGGGCAATCAGGGCAGCTTCAGTACACAGGGCCTTGATATCAGCTCCACAGTAGCCTAATGCACAAAAGGAGAAGAATAACAAAGGTAAGCTCATTCTTCCAAGTACCAAGCATGCTTTGTAAATATATATCTTTATCTAAAGTAAATTAATACTAAATCAGCAATTATGTACAATTTTATAGCCAAAATGAAAACTGACCACTTAAAGTCACCTAACAAAACTGTTAACTAAGGGCTAAATACTCACGACTGAAAAACGTTTTGAATATTTTAAATTAACAAAAACATAAAATAACAGTATTAAGACAAAAAAGCCATGGATTATGGATGAAAACCACTGATTATAATGTATAACTTTCCTCAGGGAAAGTTTTCAAAAACTGTAATTTCATTTCAATCCTTCATCACATTTTCAGTCAGTATCTTAGTCCTCCTACTCTACAAAAAAGCTATATCCTCAGCCCTTTTTGAATTTTATTTTGAGAAAAGGTCTCATTAAGTTGCCCAGGCTGGCCTTGAACTTGCTATTCTCCTGCCTCAGCCTCCCAAGCAGCTGAGATTACAGGTGTAGGCCACCATGCATGGCTTACTTTTTCTAATATTACTAACTTGTAAACACATATAAAAGAGGAGTACAAAGAAGTACATAAGTAGAAACTTTGAAAACAGCTATTCTACTACTAACTCTGCTTAGCAAGTTAATATCCAATTACCCGAAAATTAATAATTTAAAATTACAATTCATCTCCAATAGCTCCCAAAGCACTAAAGGGAATTGTTGTTGTTGTTAGGTGCCTTCGAGTCAGTATCTGACTCATAGCGACCCTCATAGGGTTTTCAATGGCTGACTGTTTCGGGATTGCCTTGGGAGAGGATTGCCAGGCCCTTCTCCCATTTCTGTGGTGCTGGGAATTGAACTCGGGACCTCAGAGACTGCAGCGCAGCGCTCTACCAACTGAGCTAAATCCCAGCCCACTAAAGGGAATAAGAACATTAAAATATATTTCTACTGATTTGTCACGTTGGCTTTCTTTATATACCTATTTAGCTCAAAATAACTAATAATCTAGTTCTATGGGCTATACCACCACGAATTATTACTCATTATCCACATTTTAACAGATGATGAAATTAATCAACAGATAAAGCCACTAGTGCTCTAAAGCAACAAATACATCCCCTTAAAACATATGAGCAATTAGGTCATTAACACAAAAAGGAAGAAAAACTCAAACTCTGCCATGCTGTCTTTTCTATCAGCAATTAAAACTGCATTTGGCCACATTTATCAGTTATGCCAGAGGGGAAAATAAATCAAATAAATTATAAAACATTAGATTCTAAACGCAAGTGGTAGGATCAAGTTTATTATTTATCTTTTTATATTTCACAGTGACTTCATGGAACACTTCAATACTAAAATAGAAATGGTGATTACAAAGGAAAACTTATACAGAGTTAAGGAAAAAGTATGATTTGTGAAAATTTCTCTCAGAAAACTATAAGCAGATTAAACATAAATACCGCCCTATGACAGCCATCTTTCTCACTGCTAATTCTTCAGAATAATTATTTTAACCACTAATCTTGAATTTTATTTTCTACTTCTCAATTAATAAACCTGAAAGCCAGGCAAGGTACACATGTCTATAATCCCAGTGACTCAGGAGGTGGAGGCAGGAGGATCACAAGTTTGAGGCCAGAGGTAGTCTGTGTAAACTCAGTAAGACCCTGTCTCAAGATAAAACATAAAAAATGGGTTGGGGGTGCAGCCCAATGGTAGAGCACTTGCAATGTATGTGTGAGGCCCTGGGTTCAAACCTCAGGTACTGCAAAAAATAAAGAAAGAAACCTGGAAAAAGTATCTTTTCTACTGATATATATACATGTTACATTAGTTCAACACAATGAGTAAAGAAAATCTGCTTAAAATTATAAAGTTAAGAAAATAATCCAAGAACGTGATTAAATCACGTGAATTCTGCGTTCCATATCAGAGGAAGTAAAGAATAAACTCCATCTTCAAACAACATCAACAACATTTTTCTCTTCTTTAAAAATATATATATGATAAACATACTATATGGTCCTATTCAAGTACAGAGGCTTAAGTTAGAAGGAAAAAAAGCTCACAAACAAGGCAAAATAAAAAACTAACAGCAACCAAAGGCATTTTATGTAGTAAATATTACTCATAACACTTATGTCTGACACAATTACATATTAATTACATGTATAATGGCAATGTAATATTCATTTTCCCCTCAGCTATTCTTGATAATTAAGGAGTTTATGAACAATGATAGACTCCATTTACTGAAGTATATTTTCACATGGATTATCATAACCAATCGATTATAGAAGATAGGAAATATCTTTTTTACATTTGCTTACATTTGTATTTGTGGTTCTCAACTGGAACACTCACCAGACTGAACAATAAAACTGAAGCAAAAATATAGATTCCCAAGCCCAGCAACAAATTTAATGAACCAGAATTTCCAGGGCCTTGAAATTATGTATATTTTGAGAAAGCCTTGGAAATGACTCTACTACACACAAAATTGAGAACTGTCTTAATATACCTCACTAGGCTCTAAAACAGAATTAGAAGTATATCATAATCATGGATAAATGCACTATATTTTGGATGACCACAAGTCCTAGTAAGGGCTCTTGTCCTGTCACATTGAATAGCATACCTTTTCACTCCCAAAAGGATTTTAGCTTAGAAAACAAATGACATTATCATTCTAATAATACTAAAAGTATAATACAACCTTTAAGAATTAAAAGTTGACATATAAAAAATTATAAAAATCCCTTTCATAACCACCTAATTCTACCATTATAATTCTAATACTCTGCTGAACACAAATATCTAGATAGCAACGAAAAAGCATTCATGCATATCACTAGACATTTTTCTAGAAGGCTAAAAATAAAGCTATTAAAGAGGTTAGACTAGAAACAGGGTCATAAAATTTTATGAAGTTTTTTTTAAGTACAATGTCAAACAAAATGAAGGCCCACAATACAAATATTTCATGGATGTGTTTTCATTGTTTTAAACCTCTCACTGAAAATAAACTAGAGAAATATGATTAGAGTTGAGCTCTTCATTAATTATAAGCTCCTATTTTTTATACAAATGTTCTTGATACCAGTGTATGTTGAAAAGATTTTTATTATTTAAAAATTATACATTATGCAAGCAAAAAGATCCAGTACTAGGGAATTGATTTCAAGATGAAAGTTACCAAATGCATAACCTGTAAAATGCCAACTATCCTTGCAGCTGTTCAAGACTGCACAGACTTTTGTTAGGCATAAATTTCACTGAACTGAACTCGTACATGTTGAAACATGTTGGGGATATATAGGCTGATGAGTTCATATGGGTTAAAAATTTATTGCTATTTCATTCCTGTTTGAAGACCTGCATTTGACTTTTTAATGTGCACTTAAACTGAATAAATGTCATAGCCAAAACCAGAAGTCAATAATGGATTTTTGGTCACTGTCCAGGAAGGCAATGATAGATAAGCAGATTTTGCATATATACTGCCACCCCATGGAAGGGGGGAAAAAGGCAAAAGAAGTTTTTCAGTCCAGTAAGAAATTATGTCATCAATATTTAAAAACAAGAAGCTGACTAAAGACTAAAATAAATCACTTAGAAATGCAAGAAGCATTGACCTTGGGAAATGTAAAAGGAAACTAAGATTCTAATATTTGGGATGAAGAATTGAACTAGAGTGTGTTAATATTTCAGTTTCTTGATAGGGTAATAGAAAATAATTTTAGAATACCTCTCTCTCGGGGAATTTCCAAAATTATTTGAAGACTTCTGCTTATTTCAGTTAAGGATCATTCTGTGATAAATTCACAGAACAACTGAGAAAGATTTCTTGGTCTGATCTGAACTCTAATACAATAATATCATAAATAAAAGGGACAAATTTCTAAAAGGGAAAAGACTGGATTTTTTACCAAATACCACCCTCTCCCATAAAGCAGCACAAGGCTTTGCAAAGGTCAAGCCAAATTTACATGAGATTGGTTTGGCGCATGCTCTCTTATACCAGGCAAAGCTTAAACTGAAGTAGTGCTGGAGAGTTTACGTTTTCTCCTCACCAGAAGATGTCGAGGTCTTTGTGGTTCAAAAGCTGAGGGATGCTGCTTCGGAGATGGAGGTCCCTGTGGATGAAGAGGATAATTCGGATGTAGCTAACTGAATGGACTGATGGTCTATTTAAGTTTTAATTATTTGATGGTGGACCACAGAGATTTTTTAACTAAGTTGTTCTTTTTGGTTTTGGTAACTTTAAAGTTTTCCCAAGTAGGCTGCTATTAGTGGACTTATTTGAGGTATTTCTTCATCATGCTTAAAAATTTCATGGAGAGATTTTTTTGTTTAATTTATATTTTGCAGAGTATGAGAGGAAAATAGACAAAAGAAGGAAAATGAAAGAAAAAGTCCTGATTGAATATTCAGTTATTTAATATTATATCTCTTTTTATTTCAAACCTAATTAGAGCCAAACCTTGAATTCCATCTCCTATGTTTATAAATGCTCTCTCACCCTGTCCTTCTAGGACAGATAGTAGTATTCATTCACCTGGTAGGGAGATCTTCCACTGTAATGAATTTAAAATTAAACTGGCAAGTCTTATATTTGGTGAAATACTGCCAAATACCATTAAGTAGTTTCTTTGAAGACCCCTCCCACCCAACATCTTTCTAAATCAAAGGAACAAAGAAGAACTCTTTTGTATTATCTGCAAAGTAAAAGACTATAGTCCTGCCTCTGACATGGACCTTTTTCTCTTAAGTTTAAGATTATTTTTCTTAGTAAAACTTCTGAGAAGGGACAATTCCTAAAAGAAGACTCCCCAGTAATACTACAAATACCCAGCAATGAAAGGCATATTATTACTGAGCTTTGTTAATCAAATACCTGCTGGCAGTTAAAATTCTAATTTAGAAGTGTTCAAACATTAAGTGAAATATTTAAAATAATGTTTAAATATGAAGGCAGAGCCATCAACTGCACAATCAAAGACATAACTATACTCATTCACATTTCAAACACAAGGTGAAAGGGAGGCTGAGCCAAACAAACAACAACAATCAAAGAATTCAAATAGTAGCACTCACCAACACATTTTTCAGCCAGTTCACCTAAAAAAGCATCTGACAATTTTGGATTCCAATCCCTGGTATGGATCTGTAAGATTTGTTTTCTTGCCTAAGTAGAGTACAAATAAATAAGATATCATCAACATCTCAAAATGTTTAGTTGGAATTATTTTGACTCTCCATACCCCCCAAAATAGTTGTTTATTTTTTTTAAAAATTAAACATTCATATCAATCTGTGATATATGTAACAGAGATTTTGTCTGTCTCACAAGCTAAAACATTTAATATTCTACAAGGAGGTGAAGAAACTTGACTAGTAGCACAAAATAAGTGATTCACCTAGGATTAGAATTTAAAACTAAATTTCACCTTTCCACTATATCATTTTTACCACTTGAGCACACAGGAACAAGAAATCTTAACAAGGGGTTGGGGGTGTAGCTCAGTTAGTAGAGTACCTGCTTAGCATGCACAAAGCCCTGGGTTCAATTCTCAGCACCACAAAAATAAAAACAGAAAGAGCCAAGCAGAGCAATGCATGCCAGTAATCACAGCACTTGGAAGGCTGAGGTAGGAGGATCATCAGAAGTTCAAGGTCAGCCTGGACTACACAGCAAGTTCCAGGCAACTTGGAGCTACCTATATTGTGAGACTTTGTCTCAAAAACCAAAAAACAACAGCAAAAATAAAACAAACAAGAAATAAAATAAGTCACAATAAACAAATTTTAGATTTCACAGAACTTATGGTTCTGTTGTATGTATAAGGTATTATGAATGACAATGAGCAAAATAATAAGTAATTTTTAACAATGTTACCTTAATCTTTTTTTCAAAATAGCATTCTCTGGCTTAAGTCTACATGCATAACACAATCTAGGTTTCAACATCTTGGCTCCAAAATGAACAATTTCTTTTGTGAAAACAGAAAAAAAAAAGCATCACTATCCTACAAGAATCCATAATTAGCTGATGCTACCACCACCTGGATTTAGATCTGAATTTTTTTCACATCTGTCTTCTTTACAAGGAGAAAACAATCCTTTAAGTAAATGAATGGCCAAGCTGCGGGTACAGATCAATGGTAGAATGCTTGCCTGGCATTCATGAGGCACCTAGTTTGAGTCCCAGTAACACACACACGAAAAAGGAAGAAGCATATCCTTACTGGGCTTGCTTGAGACATAAATAAGCAAATCATAACCAAGATAATCATACTGACTTGATGAGGAAATTAGAATACAACAACCAAAACAAAAAGAATTTCAAAATCATCAAAATAAATATTGCTCAAAAATTTGTTAAAAATCTGGAATCAACAGCTGCAATTTCAATTGTAAGTTCTAAGTTAGGAGTTCTACCACAAAAAGTATAGCTACATGACATTAATTTTCTTCTAACGTGAAGTATCTGCCTGAATAGACTTTGTTGTTGTCGCTGTACAACAGATGAAACACTACCCAACACTGCGGCATGCCCAGCACTATTGTCATGCTTCTCTGCTATTTATAGGGTTTTCAATGGCTGCTTGTTTCAGGAGTGGGCTGTCAGGTATTTCTGTCAAGCCTACAGCACCCAATATTCCCAGGTGGTCTCCTATCCAAGTACTAACCAGGCCTGACCCTGCTTAGCTTCTGAGATCTGATGAGATCGGATGCCAGGGTGGTAGGTACAGCTATAGGTGAATAGATCCTTAGGAAGTAAAATTGGGCCCAAAAGAAATACCATTCTCACAGCATATAGATTCTACAGGATGACATTAAGAACCTACAGATGTATTCAGTAACACAGGTACTGCTCATTATAAGATGCTTTTACAGCATCAAAAGGCTGGGGATGTTTCTCAGTAGAACAGTATACTCAAAGCCCTGAGTTCAATTCCCAGCACTACAAAAATAATAATAAAGTAAACTGGAAGTTACCTCAAAAAAGATCTACTCTTATCACCTCATTTTTACAGAGTAAGGGTTTAAAGAACTGAATTTAATTACTTAAGGTCAGCAAGTTATTGTCAGGTCTCTAAAACATTTAAGTGGCACGTTCTTTCTCTGTGAAACCCAATCAGAGTCACCTTTCTTTTACTATACTAAAATCAAAATATAGAATGAGGAAGAAATAATTTAAATGAATCAAAGAGATGTTGACAATGCACTTTACTGCCTATGGTATATAGAATAAGTCATATGGCTTTCCCTAGTAGAAAGTGCCTTCCTCTACTATTAAGAGTAAAAGGTAGGTAGAGGCAGAGTGGCACACACCTGTACTGACAGCACCTCAGGCCATGGAGTCAGGAGAATCAGTTTAAGGCCAGAGGCAGCCTGTGTAAATCAGCTGTCTCAAGGTAAAAAAAAATTAAAGAGAGGTTGTGAGTGCAGCTCAGTAGTAGAGCACTTGCAAACTATGCACAAGGCCCTAGGCTCAGCCCCCTAGTACTGGAAAAAAGAAGAGAGAGAGAGAGAGAGAGAGAGAGAGAGAGAGAGAGGGATTCAAAGGGAAATTCAAGCCTCTCATTTTTCACGAGTCACAAACACACACACAAATACATACACCTAACACTTATAATGATGATGATGATATGATGACTACAAAAAAGGTAAGGAAATTTACAAACACTAGTGCATATAGAAGACATGTAATATTTTATTTATCTTTTTCTTGGTCAAATGCCAAGAGTTATGATATCCCACTGTCAAAACCAGAGAACTCATCAGCCACTGACAGGTATCAGTTTAAATTAATGATGGCATCTAACAACAAAAGGAAAAGGTGAATCGTCAGGCCTTTAATACAAACCTAGGCTCAAGAACACCAGTACCGTGTCTTAGAATGAAGCATATCACCCATGTACTGTTGTTGTTTGGTGCCTTTGAGTCACTGTCCAATTCAGAGTAACCTTATGTACAACAGACGAAACATTATTGTCAGTGCTTCTCTGATATTCATAGGGTTTTCAATGGCTGACTATTTTTGGGGAGTAGGTTGCCAGGTCCATCTCCCAAGCCTACACCACCTGGTGTTCCCAGGCAGTCTCCCATCCAAGTACTAACCAGGCCCAACCCTGCTTAGCTTCCAAGATCTGACGGGATCAGACTCCATAGTGGTAGTAGCGGAACCAAAATCCTATGCTTAGACAGTTGTTAGATGTCATAAACAAGCTGATGGTTTTCCATGCTGAAGTAGACTGCACTCAATTCAGCTCTGTGTCCTACAGCTAAACTCACCTCTACATACTGAGACATCCTGGAAGCTGCCCTTGAACAATGAAAATACGATTGTATATGCTGCCCTGACAAAGCAAGGTAAACTTGGTGCCATTTTAAAGTCTTCAAATTAGATTGTCAATCCAAATCTGAGTTAAGAACCACTGGCTGCTGGGCACGGTGGCGCACGCCTGTAATTCCAGCAGCCCGGGAGGCGGAGGCAAGAGGATCGCAAGTTCGAGACAAGAGGCAGTCTGCGTAATTTAGCGAGACCCTGTCTCAAAAAGTAAAAAATGGGCTGAGGGTACAGCTCAGTGGTTCAGCATGCAAGCACAAGGTCCTGGGTCTAACCTTCAGTACCACCAAAAAAAAAAGGAAAAAAAAAAAGAACCACTGGCTGTGCAGACCGATGTTAAATTAAGGTATCAACTGTTCAATAAAGGGAAGCCTTTTGTTTTTTTCTATAGTCTTAATCACAAAGGCTTTCAGACCTATGTATGTCAACCACGCATTTCACATAGAGAGGTAAGATCAAAGCCATATAGTACATATCCATACATAGCATCTCCTCCACATATAGCTCTCCCTGTCAAATGCGAGTTCTCAATGAAGAGCCAAGAGATTAAACTAATCAAATCAAGATTAAGAATCAAAATTTCAAGTACAATTAGGAAAAATAACATTATATAGCATATGAAATAACATTTTATATAGTAATAACCACATATTATTGTTTTAAGAATACTTTTTTTAAAAAAATGTACATCCAAACAAGTAATATTTACTGCTTTTAATTAAATAGGACATGATTATTACTATGAAAGTTTGGGTACTAGATTCTTATTTATAAGCCCACTCATTCTGTATGAAAAGATTTTTATAAGAGAAAAAGCTCATTGGGTTAACTAGAGACATATAACTACCATATAAGGCAATTACTACAAGCCTAGTAAAATGGTGGTTGTTGTTAGATGCCGTCAAGTTGTGTCCGACTCATAGCGACCCCCATAGGGTTTTCAATGACTGACTGTTTCCAGATTGCCTTGGGATTTCACGTCCTTCTCCCATTTTTGCAATGCTGGGAATTGAACCAAGGACCTCAGAGACTGCAGAGCAGTGCTCTACCAACTGAGCTAAATCCCAGCCCCAGTGCAATGGTGCATGCCTGTAATCTCAACAACATGGGAAGCTGAGGCAGGAGGATCAAGAGTTCAAGGTTGCCGGGTGCGGTGGCACACGCCTGTAATCCCAGAAGCTTGGGAGGCAGAGGCACAAGTTCGAGACCAGAGGTAGTCTACATAACTTAACGGGACCCTGTCTCAAAAAGTAAAAAAATTGGCTGGGGGTGCAGCTCAGTGGTTGAGCACTTGCAGAGCATGCAAGCACAAGGCCCTGGGTCCAACACCGAGTACTGTTACAAAAAAAAAAAAAAAAAAAAAAGACTTCAAGGTCAAAGGCAGCCTGTGCAACTTAGTGCAATTCTATCTCAGAATAAAAAAAGGGGGCTGGAGGTGCAGTTCAGTGGTAGACAACTCACCTAGCAAGCATGAAGCCTTGGGGTGAACCCCCTAGTACTCAAAAAAAAAAAAAAAAAAAAAAAAGATAATTACTACAATCTGGAGAACTAAAGAAAAGAGCAAGTAAACATTTGTAGTAACCTAATCAAGCAGTTTCCTCTTCCTAAAAACCATACTTTCTCATAATTACTAATAAAAAAGAACTGTTCAGTAATTACACATAGTTTCTTGCTGCTGTTCTTATTGTTCTGAGATAGCGTCTCACTACATAGCCCTGGCAGTTCTCGAAGTTTTCAACCTCCTGTTTTGTCTCCGAAGCACTGGGATTACAGCTATGTGCTACCATACCAGGATACACCAGGTTTCTTTTGTTTATTTTTCTTTCTTTAAGTATTAACTAAGATATCCCATAAGCAAAAGGTTTGAACAATGAAAATTCATAAAATACTAGCTTCGGAGTACATGGATTGCAACTGAGTTACAAATAAATCTTAATACACAAAAAACAAAAACTCTTACCTTTTGATCAGGCAGGTTAAAAAGGAATTCTCTGTCAAAACGACCAGGTCTCCTGAGTGCAGGATCTATAGAATCCAGTCTGTTTGTAGCACCAATAACAACAATTTCGCCCCTATTATCTAATCCATCCATAAGAGCAAGAAGAGTTGACACTATAGAGCTGTTAAAAAAAAAAATTCAGGCAATTTTAATTTAATGAAAGAAAAAATATAAATACTGTTGCTTACAATAACTTTTATCAGTATTATATTCTAATAAAATAATTATATCACAAATACAGTATATCATAATATCAAATCACTTAAACCATTTTTAAAGTACTCAGAAAATATGATAATAGACATTTAAAGCACAACACCAAAAAAAGAATAAATAAAAATAAAATTAAAAAAGAAAGAGAAAAGAGACCTAAACAAAATTAAAAACTGAACCAGGCACAGTAGCACATGCCTGTAATCCCAGCAACTCAGAAGGCAGAGGCAGGAGGCTCACAGGTTTGAGGCCAGAGGCAGCCTGTGTAACTTAGCAAGACCTTGTCTCAAAATAAAAAATTTTTAAAAAGTAGAAAATGGTTCCATGGTCTAGAGCTTGCAAATCATGTTTGTGGCCCTGGGTTCCAACCCCAGTACTGGAAAAAAGAAAAAAAGATAAAGTTTTAAAAACTGAGCTGCATATGTGGTTCAGTAGCAGAGCATAGGAGCCGGAGATCATACTGGGCAACACAGACCCAATTTAAAAATGAATAAAACAAAATAAAATATAAATAAAGAGCTAAAGGCATAGAGCTCAGTGGAAGAGCACTTGCCTAACAAGCAGAAGGCCCTGGGTTAAATCTCAACATGACTGATACATACATACATACATACATACTTTTCTGAGGACTACCCATACAGCTCAGTAGTAGAGTGCTTAATCTTTAGCACCACAAAAAAAAAAAAAAAAAGAAAAAGAAAAGAAAAGAAAATGCTTTCTGTACCAAAATACATTACTAAAAAAAGTGAAATGACCCCGGCACAGTGGCACACGCCTGTAATCCCAGCGGCTCTTGAGGCAGAAACAGGAGGATTGCAAGTCTGAGACCAGAGGCAGTCTGTGTAATTT
>VMDO01002031.1:70901-83193 GCA_007922755.1 Pedetes capensis
AAAAAAAAAAAAAAAAAAAAAAAAAAAAAAAAAAAAAAAAAAAAAAAAAAAAAAAAAAAAAAAAAAAAAAAAAAAAAAAAAAAAAAAAAAAAAAAAAAAAAAAAAAAAAAAAAAAAAAAAAAAAAAAAAAAAAAAAAAAAAAAGGAAAGAAAAGAAAAGAAAAAGAAAAGTAAAATGACAACACAAAGAAGAAAATATTTGCAATTTATCTATTTAATTAAGGTCTAGGGCTGAAAATATACAAAGACCTGTTATAACTGAACAACACAAATAATCAAATCTAAAAATAGTGAAAAGATTTAAATAACATTTCACCAAAGACAATATAAAAAGGGCATATCATTAAACTAGGCATATGCAAATCAAACAAAATTAGATACCACTTTAAACCCACTAAGATGACTGTAATCAGACAGATATAACAAGTGTTGGTGAGGATTTAATGAAATGAGAACATTCACACACCGCATTGTAAACTAGCGTGCCTCTTTGGGAAAAAGTCTGGCAGTTCTTCTCACTATTAAACAAAGAGTTAACATATGACCCAGCAATGACCACAAAAAAATGTATACATGAAGAATTATAGCAGCATTATTCATAATAGCCAAAAAGTGGAAGCCAAATATCCATCAAATGATAGATAAATAAAACGTAGTATAACCAAACAATGGAATATTATTCCTCAATAAAAATAAATGAACCATGAACCCGGGCATGGTAGTTCACCCCTATAATGTCAGGATTCAGAAAGCTGAAGGAGAAAGAAAGCAAGTTCAAGACCAGCCTGGGCTACACAGGGAGTCCCAGGCCAGTCTTGGCTACATGACAAGACCCTGTCTCAAAAAACAACAAAAAAAATAACAAACAACAAATGAAGTACTGACAGATGCTACAATATGGATGAACATTAAAAACATAATGCTAACTGAAAGAAGTCAGACACAAAAAGGCCACATATTGTACAATTACATATCCATGAAATACCCAGACTATGCAAATCTACAAAAACAGAAAGTATATTAGTGGTTGCCTAAAGATTGAAAGGATGACAGCCAGGCTGAAAGTGATGACTAAATAATAAATATTCATGTGAGAAAATAGGGGACTATAACCCATAATAGCATACGATTTTTACTACATATCAATCAAAGGGTTCCATAAATTATTTAAGTTGATAAAATTGTAACAAAAAGCGATGTAATAGTTGCACAATGGAAATAGCAAAAGCCTGATTACTCTGTACCCCACCAACATTTATTAATAAAGAGGAAGAAGGAATAGATATATGGTTTTCAGGGTGATAGAATGTTATAGGATTGTGTGGTGGTTAGAAAACTCTGTAAATACACTGAAAGCCAATGAACCATACAGGTTAAATAGGTGAATTATACAGCTGTGAACTGTATCTCAATAAAGCTGCTTAAAAATAAAAAAATAGAACAAGGCATGCTGTCACACGTCTATAATCCCAGCACTTGGGAAGTGGAGCCAAGAGGACCATAGGTTCGAGGCCAGCCTGAGCTATATAGCAAGTTCCAGACCAAACTGGACTACATAGCAAGATCTTGCCTCAAACAACAACAATAACAAGGAGCATGGTAGTCCACACCTGTATTCCCAGCTACTCAGGAGTTGAGCAGGAGAATTCCTTGAGCCCAGCATTTTTGATGCCAGCCTGAGCAGGGTTGAAGTGGGGATGGAGGAATCAAAATTAGGAGTGGAGACGTACTTCAGTAGTACAGTAACTTGCCTAAAAGGCCCTAAGCTGTGAATTTGATCCCCAGCACTAGAGGGAGACAGGAAGACAGGGAGGCAAGGAGGGAGGGAGGGAGAGAGGGAGGGAGGGAGGGAGACAGGCAGGCAGGCAGGCAAGTGAAGGAAAAAGAGAGAAAGAAAGAAGAAAGGTCTCTTTTAAATAGACAGTAATCTTTGGGGTTTCTTTGGGGGGAGGAGTCTTGAAATTTATATGATATCCAGAGTTCAAATTACATTTTATGTGTATTATTGTTATATTTTCAGACAATTTTTTTTTTGAGACAGGGTCTCACTATGTAGCCCACACTGGCCTCAAACTCATAATTTTCCTGAGTCTCCCAAGCACTGGGATTACAGGTGTGCACCACCATGCCTAGCTCAACTTCTTTAGAATGGCTAGTTTAAATGGAACTCAAAATTATTTTGTGAAATCTTTTTTTAAACTATGACTAAACGATTTTGAACAAAAATGTTTCATATCTAATTATAACAGAAATCTTAGTTCTAGTAACAATGTTCTTTCTAGTGTTTTCTAACTGTTCTCATTTCTATTCGTTTTGGCTGGGGTTTAACACAGTTGGTAGAGTGCTTGCTCTATGCACTCTGAGGCCCTGGGTTAAACCCTCAGCATCACAAAAATGGTAAAAGGACTTGGTAGCTTACTCCCAAAACAATTCAGCCATCAAAAACCCTATGAACAGCAGAGAAACACTGGCAATAGTGCCAGGCATGGCACACTGCTGGATGGTGTCTCATTCTGTTGTACATAGGGTTGCTATGAGTCAGACCTTACTAGATGATACCTAACAACAATATTCTTACTGCTAACATCTGCCCCAAATAAATTCCTGAATAAAAGAGAAATACCATATGTTCTCATTCATATGTGGGAGCTAATTCTAACTTAAACGAAAAAAACATCTTACATATATAGGTATATAAAAATTAGCAATCATACTTGTCTAAGAATGGAAAATACAAGTGGATCTGATAGGATGGTGGAGGGGATCAGTGGATGGGAGCAGATGCTGGGGAGGGAAGAGAAAGAAAGGAGGAAATGTAGGGGAGAAAGGAGGGAGAGGAAAAACACAAAATGTAAGATGCAACTATATGAATATATGAAACAAAAAGGTTAAGGAAAAAATGAATGAAAGTATAACCCATGATTAGATACAATTCTCATTACACAGTAATTAAAATTCTTACTTTTTTCTTTTCTTTAGTTGATACTGTTCTGTAAAATATGTAAGGTGAAGTGTAAGCAAAACTGATTTAATAGTTGCCTAATGGATATAGCAAATGAATTATCACTCTGTATCCCACTAACGTTTATAAATAAAGTTTAAAAAATAAGTAAATAGAGCCAGGTGCGGTGGTGCATGCTTATAATCCCAGCAATTCGGGAGGCGGAGGCGGGAGGGTCACAAGTTCGAGATCAGAGGCTATCTGCATTATTTAGCAAGACCTTGTCTCAAAAAAAAAAAAAGAGACAGAGAGTAAAAAAATGGGCTGAGGGTGCAGCTCAGTGGTAGAGTGCTTGCAAAGTATGCAAGCACAAGGCCCTGGGTTCAACCCCTAGTCCTGAATATATTCTTGAATGTGCCAAACAAGTCTAAAAAATCATCTTCCGTCCCCAAACACTGTTCTAGCTACACACACATCAGACTTTCCTTATTATCTTCCAACTACGAATGGGTATTTCATGTGTATGTTGGAATTTATCAACAGTTTGACCTTTGTAGTAAAAGAGTTTTCAGATGATGAAGTCTCAAACACAGCTAGAAACACAATTAAAATCCACTTTAAATTCTACCAAAAGTTATCTTTAAAAAAATGTGAATAACCAGCCTCTGGACCAAAATCCTTTAGTAACCCGCCATTATGTTGAAAATGTGAGTATGGTGGCTGAGGAGACCAGGCACAGATGGCGAGGCCGGCCACCAGGCTCCAGGTCCATGAAGCTCCCAGGAGGAGAATCAAACAACCTTTTTGGAAGTCCAGAGGGAATTGTTCCTTCAAATAGGCCTAACAGGATGGCGTCTAATATTTTTGGACCAACTAAAGAACCTTAGAATATATCTAAGAGGTCAAATCCCCCAGGAGGGAAAGGAATTAGTATCTTTGATGAGTCAACTCTTATGTAGCCCCAATGTTGGGAGGATTAGAGACATTTTTCGGTCCCCAGTCACTAGCACTTCACCTTTGGCACACCCAAACAAACCCAAGTATCAGGTTTTCCTGTGTGAAGAAGAGAACCAAAATCTGACCTTAAAGCTGCAACAAATGCCTTGCCCCTAGAAGAGTCAGGTGAGGGGGACAGCTAGAGAGAAGCAGACCATGCTTTAATAATACCTAAAAAACTGTTTGTAAGCATCAGCTTCTCAGAAATGCCTATGGACTTCATTTCTAATACCATCCCCCCCCCAAAAAAAAAAAATTCATTACTCAGCCCCATCAAAGAGGAAGAAGAGCTGCTAAGACAGCCTTTAGGAAGCTTTACAACCCCTGGTCCATGTTCAGAAAGCATGCTCTTTAGGCCAGGATGTTATGCAGTTTGGCAGTAAAATTACTACTGTCATTTGCCAGCAGAGATACTGGACTAGCATCAGTTGTGTTCCTTCATCTATCAGTCAGGGGTCCCTCCCGCTCAGCCTGGAATAGCTACAGCCCCATTTCCCTCCTTTCCTCCTAGCAAGTACCTGTTAACAGAAGAGAGGGTCTGTGGGATTGTGGCTATTGCTTTACCTACAAAACTCACACCCAGTGCCAGAAACACCTTCATCGTTGCTAAACTTTGTAACAAAAACAGCTCTTTAGTCATAGTGACATTAGCTTAGCTGCTTCAGCACCTGCAGGAGGTTCCTACCCAGCTCTACTTCCTGTACCTAGTCCATTTCTACTTCTTGTATCTAGCCCATGGAAGAGTCTGCATGTGGCTCTGTCCAACAAAGATTTTCTCATGCTTTAGGTGTCATGCAGACTAGGGAGCCAAGACATATGTATTCCATGTGACTTTGTAAGAACTCAAATGAGTTGTGGTTCAAAGTCATTTATGAGAACATCATTTGGAATTCAGGGCATTGTTTTTTTTTCTTTTTTTTCTTTTTTTTTTTTTTTTCGGTACTAGGGGTTGAACACAGGGCCTCAAGCTTGCATGCTTTGCAAGTGCTAGACCACTGAGCTGCACCCCCAGCCCATTTTTTTTTTTTTTTAACTTTCTGAGACAGGGTCTCACTAAATTACGCAGACTGCCTCTGGCCTCGAACTTGCGATCCTCCCGCCTCTGCCGCTGGGATTACAGGCATGCGCCACTGTGCCCAGCTTTTTTTTTTTTTTTTCCTTAAAAAAAAAAATCATAAATGATGCTTAGCTTTTTAAGGGCAAACATACTGACTTGTTTAACTTATAAGGAAATTCACTATACTGCTAGAAATGAACCACCTTTTATAACTGCATTCTTAGCAAGAAAATGATCTGGGAAATCCAAATTGGATTGCTAAGAAGAAATCTGACATGACTATGCTAACCCCTGCTGTCCCAATGAAAGGGAAACTCCTAGTTCCACCTCCTAACAGGAATTTCTGAGTGGAGATGAGGAACCTACTGCAATGGCTCCCTAGGGGAGCACAGTGCCCTGCCTTACTCCTCTTCCCATCTCCCCCTTTTCTTCCTCATAGGCTGTGGGTTGCTCTTAGGACCTGGACAGTGTACTCACTATGAGAGGCAGAGGAGGCACTGTCCAGCTGACCACAGTGGTGTGGTTACTTGCATTAGGAAGATGCTGTCTGCATTAGGACTGCCTGTATGTGGAAGCATCCTGTTCTCACCCTTTAAACTGCATTAAGAAATTGCTAGCCTCTGTATTTTTATTAAGCCTTAAAGTTTTTTTAAGTGCATTTGGTGCCAACATTTTTCTAGAGCTGTAACAAAACAAGAAACTTGTCCTCAGATAAATAAAAAAAAAGAAACAAACTTGTCCTCATCAGAATATAATTTTCATAGAAATATTTTGTTGTTTTTATGAGGCAGACTTGGGTATTGAATTAAACTTAGTAACCATAAAAAAGGAGCAAAGGAAGTCCAAACTACTTAACTTGATATTCAAGCCCTACTTCCCTGTCCCCAATGCTCCTTCCTACATTATCTTCCAAAGGCACTATTTTGTTTGACTTTCAAATATAGATCTAAAGCCCCAATGAAAGTAATTGCTTTGCATGATGTGAAAAGAGGTCCAGTTTTGTCTTCTCCTTCACTGAACAGATAGAAATTTTTCCCAGCATTATTTATAGAAAAGGCCATTTTTTCCCAACAACATGTGCATTGCCTTTTTTAATCATAAATCAACCACACACATATATGGGTATTCATAAAGGCTTTGGGCTCTGTTCCATTAACCTATTTGTATGGTTTTCTGTGGCTATAAAATTATCTTAACCTTATGAGGCTTTAAATGAAGTAGAACAAGTCCTCTCACCTTGTTCTTCCACAAGCGTTTTCACAATTAATTCTTTGTATTTCCATACAAATTTCAGGATAATTTTATTAAATTCAAAAAAGTGCTTTTTTGAAAGAGATTCTATTAAATTTATTGAATAATGTGCAAGAAAAGGCAACTTTAAACTACTCAGGCTGGGGATGTGGCTCAGTGGTACAGCAGACACTTACTATATATGCAAGGTCCTGATTTTGATGTGCAGCATTCCCCCCCAAAAAAAAATATTCCATCTTCCAAATCATAAACATTTAATTAATCTTTAAAATTTTTCAATGAAGTTTTATTATTTTCTGCCTAGATGGAACATAGGAATTTTTGGATTTATTCCTAGTAACTTCTTTATGTAATAAGACTGTAAATAGTAAACTTTTCATTTTTTTGCACAGTTAATGATACACCAAAGCATAAAATATAAATATAAATATAAATTAATTGGTCTAATCTTATTGATAATAATTTTATAAATTGCTACCAATCTATAGATTCCAATCTATAGAATGGAATTTCTACAAACGTAATTGTATCACATACAAATGTCAAGTCAGGTGCCGTGGTTCATACTTGTAATCCCAACTACTTGGGTGGTGGAGGCAGGAGGACTGCAAGTTCAACATCAGAGGCACCCTATATGACTTCATGAGACTGTGTGTCAAAACAAAAGATAAAAAGGGGCAAGAGGTCCAGCTCAGTGGTAGAAAACTTGCCTAGCAGGCACGAGGCCCAGGGTTCAAATCTTCAGTACCCCAAAAAAACAAAACAAGGTAACAGTACTGTTTTTGTCTCTCCAATACACGTATCTTTTATAGCTTTGTCTTACCATGACTACAATGACTGCTACAACTTTGCCCAAGAATGTTCGTGGAAGCCACTCTTGTCAAATTCCACATACTAAAAGTTTTCACATTAAGAAAATGTTTCATGTTAAAACTTTTTTCAAATTAACACACATTAATTATACATATTAATGAGGCTAAGTTTGCTATTTCCATACATGTATACAGCACGTACTGATACAATCTCGTTTTTTCCACGCTCTACTTTGCCCTGCAACATACTCTTCACAATCTCTATTAATCACTATTCTACTTTCAGGTCCACTATTTTTTATTTTAAGCTTCCACACATGGAAGAGAACATACAGTACTTGTCTTTATGTGTCTGGCTTCTTTCACTTAACATAATGCCCTCGAGTTACACCCATTTTTCTGCAAATAACAGGATTATATTCTTCTTTATGGCTGAATAATGTTCCATTGTGCATATATACCACATTTTCTTTATCAATTCAGACATTGGTGGGCACCTAGTTTAATTCTGTATTTTAACTATTGTGAATAGTGATACAACAAGTCTCTCTTTGGTATGTTGATTATACTTCCTTTGGATGTTGTTATTGTTGTTGCTGCTACTAGGTGCCGTGAAGTCCAACTCATAGTGACCCTATGTACAACAGAACAAAACACTACTAACACTGTGCCATGCCCAGCACTACTGTCAATGCTTTTCTGCTTGCTATTCATAGGGTTTTCAATGGCTAATTGTTTCAGGAGTGGGCTATAGAGTCCTTCTCCCAACTCTACAGCATCCGGTATTCCCAGGTAGTCTCCCGTCCAAGTACTAACCAGGAATGACCCTGCTTAGCTTCCAAGACCTGATAAGATTGGATGCCAAGGTGGTATGGCTATAGACTTCCTTTGGATATATACCCAGAAATGGGATAACTGGATAGTAGGATAGTGGTAGATCTGTTTTAAGTTTTTTTAGGAACTTCTACACTGTTCTCCATAATGGAGATGATTTACATTCCAATCAACAGCATGTAAGAGTTTCTTTTTCTCCACATCATTGCCAGCATTTATTATTTTTGGTTTTGTTTTTCCAGTAATCCTTCTAATTAGGGTGTGTGTGATGGTATCTCATTGTAGTTTTGATTTGCATTTTTCTAATGACTAATAGTTGTTGCTGTTGTTGTTGCTGGTAGGTGCCATCAAGCTGGATCCAACTTATAATGACCCTAAATACAGCAGGGCAAAACATTATCCAACACTGTGCCATGTACACAAACTTTTCATGTTTGAACCCAAATGACCATTCAATATCCTTTGTCACTGATATTGAACATTATTTCATATACTTGTTAGCCATTAGTATTTCTTTTGAGAAGTGTCTATTCAGCAGGGTGTGGCAGCACATGCCTGCAATCCTAGCACTCAGGAAGCTAAGGCAGGAGAACGGTGACCTCAAGGCCAACCTGAGCTACATAGCAAGTTCCAGGCCAGCGTGTGCTGTACGATGAAACCCTGTATCAAGAAAACAAGGGAAAAAAAATGTACATATATTTAACTGGGCATGGTAATGCATGCCTGTAGCCCCAGCAACTTGGGAGGTAGAAGCAGAAGGATCAAAAGCTCAAGGACAGAGGAAGCCTGCATAACTTATTGAGATCATGTCTCAAAATAAAAAGTGAAAAACGGGCTGGGATGTGGCTCAGTGGTACAACACTTGCAAAGCATGCCTAATGTCCTAGACACAACTCCCTGGTACCTCAAAGAAAAGGTGAAATAACCCATAGTTAAAAAGAAAAATACCACTTATATTCACCCTATGGAGGAGCTAGATCTACCTTATAGGAAAAAACATATAATATGTATATATACATATATACAATTGTACCTATCAAAGATTGGAAAATACAAATGGACCTATCATGAAGAGAGAGGGGACTAATGAGAGGGGGAGAGTGATGGGAAAGGTGTGAGGGGGAAAGGGAACAACAGAAAGAGATAAGAAGGGAGAGAACAAGTGCACAATATAGGCTGTAACTCTGAAAATCCCATAATGAATCTCACCATACCACATGCAACTATTTTAACTACCAGGCCAGGCCTTCACGTCACTCAGCCAGGTAACCCATGCTGCTCACAAAGCAGCTCATAACTGTTCACCGCAGTTTACATCAGTGGAGTAGGGATAAAGTGGCAAATAAAGACTTAAAAGATGACAAAAAAAATCACACTATATCTCATAAACATCGACAATTATCACAGGGGGCAGTGGCACACGCCTGTAATCCTAGCAACTCGGAAGGCAGATGGCGAAGGATCACAGGTTCAAGGCCAGAGGCAGACTTCGTAAACTAGAGAGACCCTGTCTCAACATAAAAAATTAAAAATGGGGTGTGGGTGCGGTCCAGTGGTAGAGCACTTGCAAAGTATGTATGAGGCCCTGGGTTCAACCCCTAAGAACAGAAAAAAAAAATCTACAATTATTGTTAATTGTTAATCAAAAAGCTTTTATATAATGTTTAAGGAAATGAAAGTATCAACAACCCTGATTTAATAATTGCTCACAGTATTTATGAACTAAATTATCATTCTATAACCCATAAATATGTACAATTAAAAATAAAAATTTAAAATGTCAATTGGCTATAGATGCAATGGTTTGCTTCTAATCTCTCTATTCTGTTCCATTGGTCTATGAGTCTGTTTTTATGCCGATACTATGCTGTTTTTGTTACTATGGCTTTGTAGTATGTCTTGAAATCAGGTATTCTGATACTTTTAGCTTTGCTATTTCCTCATGATTACTCTGGCTATTCAGGGACTTTTGTGCTTTTGCATGAATTTTAACGTTGTTTGTAATCTAGTTTTGTGAACCACACCCAGGTTCTTTCTTCTTTTCTTCTCTTGTTGTTTATATTTGCAGTTTCATGGTTTGCTGTATTGACAAAGTTTGATTCTTTTCATTTTCTCCATTGTATATCTGCTTTTCTAGTGGGTTTTATACAATTGTAAGTTTTCAGGGTGGTAATTATCTTTCTTCCACTTAGGTATGCTGGAATCCCCTAAGAATCTTTTAGAAGGCCAGTCTGATGGCGATGAATTCCCTTAGTTTTTGCTTCTCGGAGATTTTTATTTCTCCTTCATTTCTAAAGGATTTACTGTATATAATTTTTTATATACAGTATAGGATATACTGTATATAATTTACTGTATATAATTTTTTGAATGATGGATTTTTTTTTTCTTTCAGGATATGTAATATATTATCCCATTCCTTCCCAGCCTATAATTTTCTGCTGAGAAATCTATTATTGGTTTAATCAGAGTACCTTTAAATGTGACTTGGTGCTTTTCTCTTGTAGTTTTTAGAATTCTGTTTTATATTCATGACAGTTTGACTATAATATGCCACAGTGAGGATATATTCTGGTGATATCTATTTGGGATCTGTTATTGTTTGAATATAAAATGTCCCCCATTAGGCTTATGTGTCTCAATGCTTAGTTCACCGCTGGCTGCACTATTTTGAGAGCGTATGGAGCCTTTAGGAGGTGGTACCAAGCAGGCCAAAGTGGACCACTGGGGGAGGGCCTTTTAAGGTTGATACCCAGGCCTGCAGTTCCTACCTGGTTCTCTGCTCCTGTCCTCCAAAACGTAAACAGCTCTCTGCCACATGCTCCAGCTGCCAAGCACATGGAGCCAAGAAATTATTGACTGAACTTCTGAAACTGTGAGCCAAAATAAGACCTTCTTTCCTTAACATGTTTCTGTCAGGTATTTTGGTCATACCAACACAAAAGTAACTAATATAGGGTGCTCCTGTACCTTGATATCCATATCTTTTCCAATATTAGAGAAATTTTAAACTATTCCTTCATTAAATAAGTTTGAAGTGCCTTTTCCTTTTCTTCACCTACAATTGAACCAAAAAATTTCAATATTTTTTTGCTTACTGTTGTCCCAAAGGCCTCAGAAGCTGACTTCAATCTTTGTTATGTTTTTATTCTTACTTTTTTGACTAGAATATCTCAAAAGACATCTCTTCAAGTTCGGATATTCAGTCTTCTTGATCTACTCTGTTACTGTGGCCCTATTTATTTATTTATTTATTTAGCAGTAGTTGGGGGCTAAAGTAAGTCCTTGAATATACTTTGCAAGTTCTCTAACACTGGGCTATGCCCTTGGGCCCAGCAGTGACCCAAGTGGATCTTTCCATATCAGACAGTACGCATGGTCTACATGGCTTGAAATAACTATAGTGGAAATCAAGCTGACTATGTGATTCAAGTAGACTAAGGTTGGAGTTTAGTCAAATCTAAGGCTTGGGAAGACTGTGGCAGGAGTTTAGATGACTACAAACCCTCAGGCCAAGCAGAAGTCATGTATGTAGTTATATATTTGGTCTACCAGTGACCAAACCCCCACACATCTGTCAGTTTGCCACACTGTGGGGGCTTGTGTGTTGCAATGAGGCTGAAAGCTATGTCACTGGTATCTCAGATACCAGCAGGGTCACCCATGATGGACGGGTTTCAGCTGAGCTTCCAGACTACACAGACCAAGGAGTAGGCACTGGCAAACCACTCCCAAAATAATTAGTCATTGAAAACCCTGTGAATAGCAAAGAAACACTGTCAGATATAGTGCTGGAAAATGAGACCCCCACGTTGGAAGGCACTCAAAAGACTACTAGGGAAGAATTGCCTCCTCAAAGTAGAGTCTACCATGATGACGGAAATGAAGTGAAGCCCCAGGGACCTCCATTTGCTGATGTGGCACAACTCAAAATGAGGAGACACAACTATAAACATCCATTAATAATTGGAACATGGAATGCACATAGTATGAATCTAGGAAAACTGAAAATCGTTAAAAAAGAAATGTAGCACATAAACATTGACATTCTAGGCATCAGTGAGCTAAAATGGATTGGCATGGGCCATTTTGAGTCAGATAATCATATGGTCTACTATGCTGGGAATAACAAACTTAAGAGAAATGGGGTTGCATTCATCATCAAAAAAGACATTTCAAGATCTGTCCTGAAATACAATGTTGTCAGTGATAGAATAATATCCATACACCTACAAGGAAGGCCACTTAATATGACTATTATTCAAATTTATGCACCCACCACTAAGGCCACAAATGAAGAAAGAGAAGATTTCTACCAGCTTCTGCAATCTGAAATAGATCAAACATGCAATCAGGACATACTGATAATTGCTGGTGACTAGAGTGCAAAACACCTGCAGCG
>VMDO01002031.1:83293-115255 GCA_007922755.1 Pedetes capensis
AGTACCTGGATGGGAGACCGCCTGGGAACACCAGAAGCTGTAGGCTTGGGAGAAGGACCTGGCAACCCCCTCCCAAAAATCAATCTGCCATTGAAAACCCTATGAACAGCAGAGAAGCACTGACAATAGTGTTTCCCCTGTTGAACAGAGGGTCGCTATGAGTCGGATACCGACTCGACGGCACCTAACAACAACAACAGAATGCAAAGGCTGGAAACGAAGACGGCTTAGTAGTTGGAAAATATGATCTTGGTGACAGAAACAATGCTGGAGATTGCATGATAGAATTTTGTCAGACCAATGACCTTTTCATTGAAAATACATTTTTTCACCAACACAAACGGCGACTATGCACATGGACTTCACCAAATGGAACACATAGGAACCAAACCAACTACATTTGTGGAAAGAAACAATGGTAAAGTTCTATATCGAATGTCAGAACAAGACCAGGTGCTGACTGTGGATCAGGCCATCAACTGCACATACGCAAGTTCAAACTGAAGCTGAAGAAAATCAGAACAAGTGTACGAGAACCAAGGTATAACCCTGAGTATATCCCACCTGAGTTCAGAGATCACCTCAAGAATAGGTTTAATGCATTAGACACAATTGATAGGAGACTAGACGAGTTGTGGCATAACATAAAAGATATCATTCAAAAAGAAAATCAAAAGGTTATTAAAAAGACAAGAAAAAAAGAAAAGACCAAATTACATGGAGATGCTGGAACTTACCCTTGAATGTCAAGCAGCTAAAGTAAAAGGAAGACATGATTAAAGTTAAGAAACTAAACAGAAGATTTCAAAAGGCAGCTTGAGAAGACAAAAACAAATATTATAATGACATGTGCAAAGAGCTGGAGGCAGAAAACCAAAAGGGAAGAATGCACTCTGTGTTTCTCAAGTTTATGGAAGTGAAGATAAAATTCAAGCCTCAAGTGGCAATAGTGAAAGATTCTATAGGGAAAATATTAGGCGAGGCAGGAAATATCAAAAGAAGATAAAAGGAATACAGAGTCATTATACAAAAAAGAACTGGTGGATGACCAACCATTTCAAGAGGTTGTATATGAAGAGGAACCAATAGTACTGAAGGAAGAAGTGGAAGCTGCCTTGAAAGAACTGGTGAAACACAAAGCTCCAGGAATTGATGGAATATGAATAAAGATGTTTCAACAAACAGATGCAGCACTGGAGGTGCTAACGTGTTTATGCCAAGAAATTTGGAAAACAGATATCTGGCCAACTGACAGGAAGACATCCACATCGGTGCCTATTCCCAAGAAAGAGGATCCAACTGAATGTGGAAACTACCAAACAATGTCATTAATATCACACACAAGCAAAATTTTACTAAAGATCATTCAAAAGCGACTGTAGCAATATAGAGACAGGGAACTCTTGGAAATCAAGTCAGATTCAGAATAGAGCATGGAACCAAGGACATCATTGCTGATGTCAGATAGATATAAGGTAAAAGCAGAGAATACCAGAAAGATGTCTATTTACATTTTATTGACTATGCAAAGGCATTTGACTATGTGAATCATAACAAATTATGGATAACACTGTGAAGAATGGGAATACCAGAGCACCTAATTGTACTCATGAAGAATCTGTACATGGATCAGGAAGTAGTTGTTCAAACAGAACAAGGAAATATTGCTTGATTTAAAGTTGAGAAAGGTATGCTGTATCCTTTCACCATACCTCTTCAACTTCTATGCTGAGCAAATAATCCAAAAAGTTGGACATTATGAAGAAGAGCATGGTGTTAGGATTGGAGGAAGACTCATTAACAACCTGCATTATGCAGATGATACAACTCTGCTTGCTGAAAATGAAGAGGATTTGAGAGCTGGGAGCGTTGGTGCATACCTGTAATCCCAACAACTCCAAAGGCAGAAGCAGGAGGATTGCAAGTTCAAGATCAGAGGCAATCTGGGTAATTTAGCAAAACCCTGTCTCAAAAAGTACAAAAAGGGGCTGAGGGTGCATCTCAGTGGTATTGTATTTGCAAAACACTCAAGTGCGAGGCCCTGAGTTCAATCCCCAGTACCACCAAAAAATAAATAAATAAATAAGAAGGTGAAGAGTATTTGAAACATTTACTAACAAACACCAAAGAGCACAGCTTTCAGTATGGATTGTGACTCAACACCAACAAAACAAAAATCCTTACAACTGAGTCAGTATGCAACTTTATAATAAATGGAGAAAAGATTGAGGTTTTCCATGATTTTGCTTTACTTGGTTCTACAATCAACACCCGGGGAAGCAGCAGTCAAGAAATCAAAAGATGCGGCCAGGCGTGGTGGTACACACCTGTAATCCCAGCGGCTCGGGAGGCGGAGGTGGGAGGATCGCAAGTTCAAGATCAGAGGCAGTCTGTGTAATTTAGCGAGACCCTGTCTCAAAAAGTAAAAAAAAAAAAAAAAAAAAAAAAAGGACTGGGCGTGCAGCTCAGTGGTCCAGCACTTGCAAAGCATGCAAAGCGCGAGGCCCTGGGTTCAACCTTGAGTACCGCAAAAAAAAAAAAAAAAGACCAGGAAGAAAGAAATTAAAAGACGCATGACTTTGGGAAAAGCTGTGGCAAAAGATCTCTTTAAAGTATTGAAAATAAAAATGTCACATTGAAGATGACTCGTGCCATGGTATTTTCTGTCGCATCATATGGTTGTGAAAGCTGGACATTGAACAAGGGAGACAGGAAAAGAATTGATGCTTTTGAATTACGGTGCTGGAGACATCTATTGAATATACCATGGACTGCCAAAAGAAAGAATAGGTCTGTCCTAGAAGAAGTGCTCCTTGGAAGCAAGAATGGCCAGACTGCGTCTTACATATTTTGGACATGTTGTCAGGAGGGACCAGTCCCTGAAGAAGGATATGATGTTTGGGAGAGTGGCAGGTCAACGAAAAAACAGGAAAACCCTCAACTAGATGGACTGACACAGTGTCTGCAACAATGGGCTTAAACATAAATAACATCATGTGCCTGGCACAGAATCAGAGTGTTTCCTTCTATTGCACACAGGGTCTCCATGAGTTGGATCCAACTCGACAGCACCTAACAACAACATTAAACACTTACAGAAAATAGAGGATGAAATACATCTCACCTAATATAGATAAAAATTACTTGATTCACAAAACAAATGTAGTTATTATAAAACTGCAGATCAGTGATATCTCATAGTGGGCTCATCAAACTCTGACAAAACAGATGATAAAATAGTTTTTAAAATATTAGCAAGTTCATAGCTGGGTGCGGTGGCTACAGGCCTGTAATCCCAGTGACTCAGGAGAGTGAGGCAGGAAGATTGCAGGTTCAAGAACAGAGGCAGCATGTGCAACTAACTTAGCAAGAACCTGTCTCAAAATAAAAAATTTAAAAAGCAAGGGACTGGAGGTGCAGCTCAGTGGAATAGAACTGGCTTAGCATTCATGAGGAGCTGGGATTTAGCTCAGTTGGTAGAGCACTGCGCTGCAGTCTCTGAGGTCCCAAGGACAATTCCCAGCACCGCAAAAATGGGAGAAGGGCCTGGCAATCCACTCCCAAGGCAATCCCGAAAACAGTCAGCCATTGAAAACCCTATGAAGGTCGCTATGAGTTGGATACTGACTCGACGGCACCTAACAACAATAACAGCATTCATGAAATCCCAGGTTCAAACCCCCTCGTACAAAATAAATAAATAAATAAATATTATATAGACATGTACACACACACACATATATATAGTTGAATTCAACAATTTTTAAAAAGACTGGGGGAGTAGCTCAGTAATTGAACACACACTTATTAGCATATGCAAGGCCCTGGGTTCAATTCCCAGCACCAGAAAATACATAATTTTTTTATGAAAGGATAATGTATTCAGCAAGTGAAGGTTATCATAAAAATGCAAGGGTAGTTTAACATCTAAAACGAAATCAAAATAATGCTCTGCATTAATAAAGAAGAAAACCTTTATATCACAAGTTCGAGACCAGAGGCAGTCTGGTTAGTAAAACCCTGTTTCAAAAGGTGAAAAAATGGGCTGTAGGCAGCAGCTCAGTGGTCCAGCACTTACAAAGCATGCAAGTGTGAGGCCCTGGGTTCAACCCCCAGTACCACAAAAAAAAAGGAAGAGGAAGAGGAAGAAGAGAAAGAGGAAGAGGAAGAGGAAGAGGAAGAAGAAGAAGAAGAAGAAGAAGAAGAAGAAGAAGAAGAAGAAGAAGAAGAAGACCACCCTTAGGATCAATTCAAAAGAAGCAGAAAAAAAAATATGTTACAAAGCTTAATGCTCTGAGCCAGGTATGGTGGTACACACCTGTAATCCAAGCACTCGGGTGGCAGAAACAAGTTGATCACAAGTTCAAGACCAGCCTAGGCTTCATAGCAAGATCTTCTCTCAAAAAACTAAAACCAAGCTAGGGATGTAGGTATAGTGGTAAAGCACCTCCCTAGCATGAGAGATCCTGGGTTCAATCCCTAGCACTAGGATAAAAGAGAAAAAAAGCTAAAGTTCAATACTCTCCTACAGTAAAATAGACTCTCACAACAAAGTAGGAATACAGTGGAAATTCCTCAATCTGCTAAAAAGCACCTACAAAAAACCTACAGTTCAATTCACTGCCAGGCACAGTGGTGCATACCTATAATCCCAGTGACTCAGAAGGTGGAAGCAGGAGGATCACCTCTAAGTACCACCAAAAAGAAAAAAAAAAGGAAAGAAAAAAATGAAAAATTCACATTTAAAAGTCTCAATGTTCTCTACCCAAAACGAGGAACAAATGAATGATTTCAATAAATGGATAGATATGCCATGTTTTGGGATTGGAAGACAGATATGGTTAAGACAGCAATTCTTCCCATATACATCTACACATTCAATGTGCTCCTGAATAAATTCCAATACTTTTCCAAAGAAACTGACAGATTTCAAAAATGTGCACAGAGCCAGGCGCGGTGGCGCATGCCTGTAATCCCAGCGGCTTGGGAGGTGGAGGCAGGAGGATTGTAAATTTGAGACCAGAGGCAGTCTGAGAAACTTAGCAAGACCCTGTCTCAAAAAGTAAAAAAATGGGCTGGGGGTGCAACTCATTGGTCCAGCACTTTTGCAGAGCATGCAAGCACAAGGCCATGGATTCAACCCCAAGTACTGTAAAAAAAAAAAAAAAAAAGAAAGAAAAGAAAAGTACACAGAGAAGCAAAAGACCAACATAAGTTGATTTTGAAAAACAAAGTTAAAAGACTTATACTTACAAGACCTAATATAATGCTATAGTAATCAAGAGATGAGTGTAAGGATAAAACTATAGAAAAAGGAACCAACTAACAAATCTAGGAACACATATACCCTCATCTGGGTTAATTAATTTTTGACAAAGTTATCAAGTAATTTAATAAAGTGACCTTATCAATAAATAGTCCTGGGATGGGTATCTGTTTGAAGAAAATAATAATAAGTTTTATTCCATAATTTTCACTGTCTACAAGCCCTTAGTTCATATCAATATACAATATTTACTTAAAATGAATTAACTTAAATGTAAGAAATAAAACTATTAATATTTTAGAAGAAAACTGTTGGAACCAGGAATGCCAGCACACACCTATAATTCCAGCACTCAGGAGGCTGAGGAAGGATTTCAAAACATTATGCAAATTCAAAATTAGGCAACTTCTTATGTAAAGAGCTCAGAATGTCAATGTTTTAAGCTTTGCAAACCATACAGTCGCTCTGTCACAACTACTGAACTCTGCTCTTTTACCACAAAAACAGCCATATACAATGTGTAAGGAATGAACATGGTTGTGTTCTAACATAACTGCATTTACGGAAACAGGCAGAGAGATGGATTTGGCCAATAGAGTACAGTTTGCTGACTTCTGTGCTAAGTGAAAGAATGCTCCTCGGAGAAATAGATTACATTTTTAAATTCTTTGTAACCTTCATAGTACTTAGCCAAGGACTAAGGCTAAATGTGGGAGAAGGATGTGGAAGTTCACTCCTAAAAACAATCCTGAAACCATAAACTATTGAAAACTGAGGATCTCTATGAGTTGGACTCAACTTGATGGCACCTAACAGGCACCTAACAAGCTAAATACAAAGTCAGTGAGTAAAAACAAGTCCACAGAGATCAAGAAATATTACCTGTGGATCTGATCTTGTCTACTAGAGCGAACGGGAGCTAATCCATCTATTTCATCAAAAAATATTATAGAAGGTCTCATCAAATATGCCTAGTAAAAAGAAAACAAATATTACAGTATTCACTTTCACTTTTTAGTTGTATTTTCTTAATCAGTAATACAAGCAAATGGTACAACATGCAGCAGGTTTGAAAGGGTACACAGTAAAAAGAAAATCTCATTATCATCCCAGTTAACCTCCCAAAGTCTCCTCCCAGTAAACAACTACTACTTTCAGTTTCCTTATTCTTCCATACATATTTAAACATATGAATAAAAATATATTTTTAAACATAAAAGACAACACACTATAACATTGTTTCTTATTGTTGACTCCTTGGCCGGTTCATTGTACTGATAGAAATGAAGCCTAGGCCTCTTGGTTGCTAATCACACCCTCTACCACTGAGCTACATGCCACACTCTAACATCTTTTTTCATTTAACAATATGTCTTAATTAGCTTTCATATAAATAATATTTGCCTCTTCCATTAAAACAGTGATAATTATCAGAAATTGCTTAAAAATAAAAGCAAATACTTCATCTAGTCCTACTCACCAAGAAAACTATGAAAGAAATAGAAATAAATTTAGATAAAAGAACCAGCATGATTTAGGGATAGAATCTTGAATGAAACCAAGAAATACTCCTCTCCTTGCCATGAACAAACTAAAGCCAATTATTCTCTATTAACTTTGTTTTGTATTTATATTTTCCAATTATTATTATACACTCAAAGTATTCGGACTGAAGATTTTTGACTTGCCTCTAGACACTGAAGACAGTGAAGGTAAGGATCTTACCTAGTGGTCTTTCTAAATCTATTACCTAGAACATAGTTTTTGATTCTACTAATAATAACTTTTTTTTTTTAATGGTACTCAGGGTTGGACCCAGGGACTCATGCTTGCATACTTTGCAAGTGCTGTACCACACTGAGCTGCACCCCTAGCCCTTTTTTTTTTTTTTAATTTTTGAGATAGGGTCTCGCTAAGTTATGCAGACTGAATTGCCAAATATGACAGGCTTTCCTTTACTAACTCTTAAGAATCACACATGAATTTATACCAGAACTAATTTTTCAAGGTATAACTTATTTTATTATTTTTTAAATTTATTTTCTTGAGATAGGGTCTTAGTATGTTGCCCGGGCTGCTCTTAAACTGCTGGGCTTAAGTGATCCTCCTGTCTCAGCCTCCTAAGCAGTTGGAACTACAGGCATACACTACAATGCCTGCTTTTCCAAAATAACAAGTTAATGTCACGTATAAACAGTAGAGATACACTACACTAAATTCTCTCACTTCACTCTGCCTCTTCAAAGCATTTATTTATTTCTTAATTCTCCCAGCAACATATTTACAACCTGGTATGGTTTGGTTAAGTGTCCCCCAAAGGTCCATTTCTTAAAGGATTGGTCCATGAGGGAGGCATTTAATTTAGGAGGTAGGGAATCTTTAGGAGGTGGGGCCTAGTAGCAGGTCCTTAGGTCACTGGGGGCATGCCTTTAAAGGAGAGTATGAGACCTTGGCCTCTTCTTTCACTATTTGCTTCCTGGGTGATGAAGTAAATGGTTTTATTCTGTCATGTGCTCCTGCCATGATGTGTTGCCTAACCACAAGCCCAAAGCAAAGTGGCCAAACAGTCAGGGACTGTAATCTCCAAAATTGTGAGCCAAGGGAAATCTTTTCTAGTTAATTATTTCAGGTATTTGTTACAGGAACAGAAAAGTGACTAACATACAACTCATGAAAATAAATATTTGTCAGACTCTTTCCACAAATATTTAGTATTTTATATCTGTACTATTTCTTCAATTGGATTATAGCTTAATAATTACATTTTATCCCAGGTTCTCAAAAGCATCTAACAGAGTATTAAATGCTTTGTAGTTCCCTCAATAAATGTTTTACAAATCATCATAAATATGCAAAAGTACTAAGAAAACTTCCGTTAAGTACAATCAACCTTCTACATGCACAGATTCTACATGGACTCAAGGAAGTGCAGATCAAAAATGTTCAAAATAATAACTGCATCGGTACTGAACATGTACATTTTTCCTTATCATTATTCCCTAAACAAAACAACTTAACAACTATCTACATTTATATTACATTAGGTATTATAATTAATCTAGGGATGATTTAAAGCGTATGGGAGTGTGTGCATAGGCTATATGCAAATACTGTATTATTTTACATATGAGACTTGAACACCTGCAGGTTTTTGTATCCTCAAGGGTACTGGAACCAACCAATCCCCCACAGCATCCAATTTCAAATTACTGATTCTAAATTTCACATACTGGTCAGAAAACATGCCTCTTCACACTGTGTTTGCAGACAAAATGTATTAAATAGTCTATAAAAGATATCCTTGAATATCCCTGATTTCTCTTACCTGATCAAAAAGAAGCCGAAGTTGCCTTTCAGACTCACCAACCCACTTGCTCAAACAATCTGCTCCTTTCCGCATAAAAAAAGCCACCTTTTTGTCTCCTTGACTGCATTCATTAGCTAATGCTCTGGCAACCAAGGTTTTACCTGTGCCAGGAGGACCATAAAACAAACAGCCCCTAGAGGAATAAAGAATCAAAAAAGTAAATTAATGTTATCGCCATTGATAACCAATTTAAAGGGATGTCTATCTCCTACATATAATTTTGGATTAATGTATTTTATAATTATTAAGCATTGTTAAACCTTTTCCAGCATATAAAGAAAAGTTCCACTTTGCACAGTCCTCAAAGCCCCAAGGTTTGGTAGTCCGAAAAGAGTTAAAAGTATAGAGCAGTTAGGTATGATATACTGAAATTTTCAATGTGTTTCCCCTGCACCCAGAAATTTCACATCTCGGAATATATCAAAACATAGAAATACTCAAAACTGTTGTGTATGCCTACAGTCCTATGTATTTGGGAGGATGAGGCAAGAGAAATAGCTTATTCCCAGAGTTTAAGGCCAACTTGGGCGACAAAGTAAAACTTTATTTCTTTAAAAAAAAGAAAAAAATTCAAAAAAAGTATGAAGATAAATTTTAATAAGTATTCAAGAGAATATGGTTTCTAATGATGAATATTTGAAAAACTAAATGCTATTTAATAAAAAAGGTACAGTTAAATATACTGTTATACATATAACATAAAATGTTAATAAGGTGTCAAAAAATACATTATCAATACGGAAAGACACCTGGAATATACTATAGAGTGAAAGAGTGAAAAACAAAAAGTTACACAAGAGTATTACTGAATAATCTTATTTATATTTAGTATCTATACCACATAATATAGGCAAAATATAAGCTAAATATACGCATACAAGAAATTTGTAACAAATATATAAAACCATTCATCCGTAAGGAATAGGATTATCTTGCAGGTGGGGTTTTTTGTTTGTTTGTTTCAAATAAGGTCTCATTATGTAGCATAGGCTGGCCTCAAACTGGAGATCCTCCCTGCCTTTCCCTCCTGAGTACTGGGATTGCAGGCCTGGGCAAGTATACCTGGCTAGATGGGGGATATTATGTCAGTTTCTGCTCATAACTCTGTTTTGTTAAAGTTTTTCCCAAGGTTATACTACTTTAAAAGTGTTGAAAAGAATAAGAATAATGTTTTGTTGTTGTTGTTTTTCGATTTCGTGCTAGTGAGGGGCCTCACACCTACTTTGCAAGAACTGTACCACTAAGCTGCACCTCTAGCCCCTATTTTTATTTTTTGTCTTGGGGCAGGGTCTCACTAAGTTACACAAGCTGCCTCTGGCGTCCAACATGCAATACTTCTCCCTCTACCTCCCAAATCACTGGAATTACAGGAGTGAGCCACCATTCCCAATGTGGAAAGAGTAATAATAATTTTTAAAATTCAATTTAAATCGTATACAAGACAAAATTCTATTTTGATTTTTAAAAGCCACTATAAAATTATAGACCAATTTTAATCCATGCATATAGATGATATTTTAATCAGATTTTCCATATCCTTAAACACATGGAATATATCTTAGAACCAAATCTGAATAAAAAGTACCTCCTCAATAAAAACATTTATCAGTTTAAATGTAAGTCTATATGTATACCTTCAGAATATTTTATTCTGCTCAATCTCCTTTCACAATTTGTCAGCCTTTTCTAACAGTTCCTTATGCTCAGACACAAACTGACCACAAAAATAAATCATCAAGCTTGCCCCACTTCAGAAATGGCCCATCATCAACTCAATTAAACATTTCAATGAAACTGTTCTTCTAAGACTAAACAACATATAGCATCAAACATGGTGCTATTGGGAAGCCAAATACAGAAGAATCCATTTGGATAATCCAATTGTACATGCAAGGCCTACACAAAGAATTACAACATGCAGAACATGGTGGCATAAGCCTGTGATCGTAATACTCCGGAGGCCGAGGCAGGAAGACCAACATGAGTTAAAGGCCAGCCTGGTCTACATAGTGAGTTCTGGGCCAATCTGGGCCACACAGCAAGACTCTGTCTCAAAAAGCACACACAGACACACAGACAGACAGACAGACAGACACACACACACACACACACACACACACACACACACACACACAAACAAAAACAAAAAGAAACAAAAAATATTTTTTCATATCATGCCTAACTCCTAAAAGCTAAAATGGAAAATCATCTGTTGAGCTCTGATTAAAATTTTATTCCTAATTGTCACTGTCAGAATATTATAAACCTATAGGAAATATTTATATTTAAAGTCACATACTAATTATTTGAAATTTAAAAATTTAAAAACCATATAGTAATAAATATCTAAGATAACATACCTTGGAGGCTGAATTTTAAATTTTTCAAAAATTTCTGGATATAAAAGTGGGAATACTACCATCTCCTTTAGTGCATGAATATGATGGCTCAATCCACCTATGCTGTCAAACCGCACCTTGGAAAAAAGGAAAGAAACTTTAAGGTAAAATAATTTTGTGTGTTTTATAGAATTTTTTTAAATTTATGAGTTTTATGATTCAGAAATAAATGACTTCAGCAGGAGCTTCTGAACAGAAGTCCATACAAATAAGTGTAGAAAAATAAAGTCAATAGTAAAACTCAAGTTTATTGTCAGTACAGGCAAATAAAACTACCATTCTTTTAATCTAGTAATTCAGGAACAAGATTAATGCTCAACCTAAAACTTTAATGAGTATCTATAGGAGATGTTATGTTTCTATTTTAACAATTTAAAAGCCTCTCAAAATATCACACATTTCATGCTTTCTGAGCAGGAGCAATATTGCCTCTGAGGGTGGCAAAAATTGGTTCAAGGATAGAGCAAGGAAATCTCAGCTACAACAATGGTTTCTGTGGCTCTCCAAAAATCATCCTAGTCTGACAAAATCTTATTGTTAAACATTTACTTTTTCTACCTAGGGAGAAATTCAGTTTTTCTCCTTCAAGGACAAAAAACAGAGTAGCACTAATCTTTTCATAAGAAGCAACAAAGATTTTCCTCTCATAATAGTTTAAATTCTTAAAAGATTTTATAAAGAAAAAAGTATACAGAAAAAAATGCTTAAAGGAAATTTTACCAAAATGTTAATAGTGACTGCTGAATTATGGTAGATCTCTTTCTCTGCTTCTTTATTCTGCTATGGTACTTTAAAATGTTTTATAACTAATATATTATTACAGCAGGAAAAATGTAAGCTGAAAAATTGAGAGGCCAAATATCCAAAACATTCTAAGAGAAGCTCAATATTTTACATATATTCTCAAATTTTAAGAAAATAAGTCACTCTGATCAGCAGAGCTATCTAAAGTTAATGGATTCAAGAGAGTAAGGTACTAGTAAACCAAATAAGCAGAGATTATAAGGTCCTCTGAGGAAATGTACTACTTTCTAGGGATTCTGAACTTATTTAATACTCTGAAATTTTCTTAGGTCCTCATTAATAAAATAAGATAAACATTTTATCTATGAATTTAGATTGGAGATAGTTAAAATTTCACTTCAAATATACATACAACTCTATTTGATAACTTCTTTCAAATCTCATTTGAGAATCAGTTAAATTATGTTAGAAATGTAGGAGAACAAGAAAAAAAATTAGACAAATTCTTGGTTATATAGTAATCTTATCCCAAAGTACTGCCCAAAATAAAATACTATTAACAGTAAGAAAAAATCTACCATGTCCTCTGAATCGTAGTCTTTTATCATGCCACATATTCTCCCTGAGTATAAACATCCATTTTCCTTAGTGACTTTGACAATCTTTATACTTATAACTCATAGCCAAATTTCTAGTTCAGATATTTTTGCCTTAATGCCAAACCTAAATTATCAATTGTCAACAAGCTACTTCTATTTGTAGTATGCCACAGACAATAATAACATGTCTACAATTAATTAAACCATATTCCCATCTCATTTATTCCTCTCCTTATATACGCTACTTCAAAGGAGTCATCCATTATTTTTCCACTATATACTCATTATCTGCCTATTCACTTCAGCCAGAAACCTAGATAATAACATCAACTTTTTTCTGTCATCCTCCAAAAACAATTATTTCACCAAAATCTGTCATATTTTAATTCAAACCTTAATTCTCTCAAATTTATCTACTTCTTTTGACTATATAACCCTACTTTCTACCATGACCAATACTCTCAATTACTACATTACAAATGACATCCAAACTAATACCTATAATGCCAGCCTTGCTTCCCTTAAATTCATTAACAATATCACAGCCAGAGTGAAACACCTAAACTGCAACTCTGTTTATGAAACCAAGTAGTCTCAACAATAACCCATTGCTTACCATGGTTTAGGGGGTTAAAGCCCTCTCAGCCTAACTTTCTGTTATATGTTCCAATAACACTGAAATGATAAAACCTGACTAAGTATCAAATGTAACCAAGAGTTTTAGGTTCCAAAGCATTAACATTAGTCATATATAAAGTTTCCTTAAATAATTAAAAAAAAAATCCTACTTCTACAACATTTATAAAACTTACTGATTTATCAATGTTCATTGGATCAACATCAGCCAAGCTTGCACCCACTTTCACGCGTTCTCGAAGAATACCACTAGCTAAGTCTTCTGCTCTGAAGTTCATAGGCAAACATCTGAAATTTATAAAAACCCAAGTTAATAGCATTAAGTTTCATTTGGTTAATGTCAAATAAGTTGAAAATTTAACATATTTTCATCTTTCCTATTTTCTCCTAACCCAGAAAATAATATCAAAGGATTTCATATTTTCAAGTACTTTTCCTATATGCTCCTCCACTAACCAAAAGTAAAACTGTTTGCTAGGTAAAGCAAACAAGATCATTAACCAAGTTACCCAAAGAACTCAGCCTATTCCAATTTAGGAAAAGGTTAGTCTGTTTGTTGGGAGCTTGGCTCTCAGGATGGCCATGTGAGCAATGGGACAGATATGAGGTAAGGCCTAGCCAGAAGTCTTTTGGTCATTGAATCATGCCTTCAGAAGACATTTATGCAGTTCATGTGAGACCCCAGTTAGTACCTAGTCTTGTCTCTGGCTTCCTGTCTCACCATGTGATCTCTCTTTTATATGTTCCCACTATGACGACATCTGTTATGATGTAATGCAGCCAAGGGGGCCATCAACAGAGCCAGCACCACACTGTGAGCTAAAAAAAAAAAAAAAAAAAAAACCTCTTTTCTTTACAAATTACCTAGCCTCAAGTATTTTATTATAGTTCCAGGATATGGATTAGTACAGGTGAATACCACATTATGACATAAAAAGTCTCAAAAAAAAAATTAGCTTCTGTGATACCTGTAACTTCAATGACACTTCTAAATTCTAATTTATCTTAAAAACATATTCCCAGGCAGGCACAGTGGCACATTATCTGTACTCCCAGTAACTAAGGAGGCAGAGGCAAGAAGACAGTAAGTTCAAGGCCAAAGGCAGCCTGCATAACTTAGTGAGACCATGACTCAAAACAAAAATGAAAAATGGGCTCGGGGTGCAGCCCAGTAGTAGAGAGGAGGAGGAGAAGGAAGAGAAGGGGAAGGAGGGGAAGGACGGAGGGTGGGAGGAGGAAATGGAGGTGGAGTAGGAGGAGGAATAATAATTTCCAAAGTACATTGTCTGAATGATCAGATTAAATAGGTCTTTTTTTCCTGTGGTACTCTGAGGATGAACCTAAGGTCTGCCACATACTTTGCAGCTGCTCCACCACTGGGCTGCACCTCAGCCCATTTTTTACTTTTCTGAGTCAGAGTCTCACTAGGTTACGCAGGCTGCCTCTGGCCTCAAACTTGTGATCCTGCCTCTGCCATCCGAGTCGCTAGGATCACAGGAGTGTCCCACCTCAACCTGCTTAAAAAGGCTTCCAATTCTTTTATTTAAACTGAGATTTTAGTCAGGTACAGTGGCATGCACCTATAGTCCCAGCTACTCAGAATGCCCTGGAGTTTGAAGCCAGCCTGGGCAAGACAGGGAAATCCCATCTCAGACAAATAAACAAGCTTAGATTTTTCTCTTACATTTTCTTTACATCATTCATAAGATATTATTTTTTAGCATACAATATACACCAATCCAAACCTGATTCCAAGACATGCTAACTAAAAGTTTAGTATATCCATGATAGATACATATAATGCCAAATCATAGAAATAATTTGCTAGTCTATAGCCATACAACCCTGAACATGCCCAACTTCATCTGATCTCAAAAGCTAAGGCGGGTCAGGCCTGTCCTGTACTTGAAAAGGAGAAATACTTTGTTAAATGTAAATTTACTACATAGAATTTATTATTATAAATGTAAGCTAGAAAATTAACTTGATTTTTTTTAAACTAAATTCTTTGACACTTTATTTATTACACAAATACAGAATCTCTCCCTCAGTGAAAATTTGTTGAGGTTTTAGTGAGACATGTAATAATCGGTCAATTACCTTAATTATGCAAAGACCACTAGATGCAGCCAACAAGAAAAAAAAAATTTTCCAAGAAATATCTAAAACCTCCTGAGATAACTATATCAAAAATCGTATTTTACTCTGAATGCTATACTCATTATAAATATGTAAAACCAGTCTCATTAAATGGGTATGAATTAGAGGGGAAGTACAGAGGGAAAAGTGGATGCTGCCACGTAAGCTGTCCTCTGGCCATTGGCTTTCCTTTTTGTACCTGTCCCACATACTTGATCATGAGTACTTACAGACTAAGAAATTTAGGGAACATTTCTCAATGTTAGATTTCTACTATAAGTAATATAAAGTAAAAACAAAATCAGTGCATTACTCAGGCTGAAAATATGTTGAATATCTATGCTAGCAAAATGCCAGAATAGGTAAGAAACTAATGTTTAAAAAAAAATAGTTCCTCTTTTGCTTACCATGGAAATAATACTAAAAAATCTACTAACCTATTTCTTGCTCTCGCCATGCTCTTTGATTTCCTTCTTTCAAATCGTTCTTCATCAGAAGAAGTTGTGTCACTGCTATGAATGGCATGCTTCTTCCTCCTATTGAAAGAAGAACAACCTTAAAACCATGATAGTAGCAAAAACCTTTTTACCTTTTTTCTCCTTGTGGTACTGTTTTAATTGAAGAGTCTCATGCAGTTTACCCACTGAACTACAACCACATCCTACAAGTAACTTTTTAAAACACATTGTATGCATCATATCCACAATTAGCTTAGAAGAAAATTCACTCACTCAGCAAATATTTACTAAGATCTTTGCCCTCATGGAGTTTATATCTAACAAAGACCAAAGGTAGTAAGCTGTACAGAGAAAAATGATAAAAAGAAGAAAATAGAAATCCTATAATTTTTCTTTTTTCTAACAACAAAAAAAGTAAATCCTATATTTTTTCAAGTAGTGTAGTTCAGGAAAATGGTTAAGCAAAGTTAAAGAATATCTAGCATTGTTACACATCAGATTAGAATCACAGAAGAGAAAGCTTATCTTTTCCTTTTATATTCTCCCATCCCCTAATAATCAGAAATAGTCCAGACATTTAAAAACCTAAGTAATACATTTGTGCATAGGAAAATAAAGACTTTCACTTCCTACATACCATCACCTTACCCTGAATCTGGTTATGATATGACTTGCTCTCTTCTATGTAATTTTTTCTTTTTTTCTTTTTTTGGGGGGTGGGGTGGGCAGGGAGAAGCAGTACTAGGGGGTTAAACCCAGGACCTTGAGCATACTAGGCAAGTGCTCTACCACTGAGTGGCACCCCTAGTCCCTTTTGGGTTGTTTTGAGACAGGGTCTGGCTAAATTGCAATGGTTGTTTCTGGCCTCAAACTCTCAATCCTTTGCCTCAGTGTCCTAAATCACTGGGATTACAGATACACATCACAGCACCCAACATGACTCTCGAACTTTCCCAACTCTTAAGACCTTAACTAACCTACCATGTCTCCTCTTAAGAATATAAATTCTTTCATTTCACTATGTATCAGATTTTAATGCTTTCTAACTCTTCACAAAGATTATTGCAACAATTATCTAATCATTCTTGACAATTTTGATATTTATCCTTTCTCCTACTTCTTTTTCTCCTACCAAGAAATTCTCTAGGGGAGAGAGAGACAGAGCAAGAATGAGAGTGAGACAGAAAGAGTGAGAGTATGTGTGTGTATATGTATGTCTCTTGGGCCAATAATGTAGTAAACTGGTAAAGTGCTTCCCTGAGTTCTGTGAGCCATTCTAGCAAATTATCAAACATAAGGAAGGGGCTGTAAGAATCAGTCAGCCAGAGTTACAAGAGGTTCAATACTTATGGGTAATATCTGAAGTAGGAGCAATCTAGTGGGACTGAGCCCTTAACCTGTGGGATCTGGCACAGACTCCAAGAAAACTGTATCAGAATGGAATTGAAAGGAATCACTGGACACCCAGCTGGTATCCTGAGAGGTACCAAACTGCCTGGTGTGGGAAAACCCCACACATTTAGTGTCAGAAGTGTCATATGAATAAGTGTTTCAAAGAATCCTGTGTCAGGAAAAGAAAGCAAACAAGATAAACCTTCAGAATAAGATATAAAACAATAAATAATCCAAACCTCTATGTCTACTAGTAAAAAAAAGGACAAGAGGAGAAGAAAAAGTATCACAGACTAATTAGCGAGGTGTAGTGACACATGTACCTATATTCTCAGGCACTCCAGAGGCTGAGGCAGGAGAATCAATTAAGCCAAGGAGTTCAAGGCCAGCCTGGGCAAAACAGCAATACTTCAAATTAAAAAAAAAAAAAAAGTAACTGAATCAGTGTTTCAAATGAGAGCCATTTGGGCCATTTCCATTCAGCTCCTCTAAGAGACTAGAGAGCTATGTTGCTTTAGGAAATGTAATAGTTAAAACAATTAAAAAAAAAGAAAAAAGAAAAAAAAAAACCAGGTGCACACCTGTAATACCAGCAACTCAGGAGACTAAGGACAATCGTATAGTGGAAATCAAACATAGCCTATACAATTGTGTCTTAAGACACAATATTTGAAAGGGAGGACTAAGGATGTGGCTCAGTGGTAGAGCACTTGCATAGCATGGTTCAACACTCAGTACTGCAAAAAAAAAAAAAAAAGAAAGAAAAAAAAAGAAAAGAAAAGAAATACACAAAACTGTGAACCAGAGCAATAACAGTTACACACAGGATAATAACTATTAGTCACTAATGAGGAAAAGGAAAAAGGGAGGAAGGAAGGGACACAATTAATCTTTCATTCTCTCATTGACAAATGCAAATATTTCCTTCTTTCAAAAAATAAATCTAACTTACCTGATATGGCTTCTTCTTGCTGGAGATCTGTGAATATCAAACAATGTGTTTTCCCTCTTTTTTTGATGAGCTGGTACTAGAATGGAAAAAAAAAAGATGACAGAAATAACAAAATAATAAATTAATAAGTTATTGTATTAAAGGAACATAACTTTCTGTTATCTTTCTTAATAGAACTTAGTTATCTGCCCTTCACTCCCCAATTCTATCTGGAATCATAACAAAAATAAATATTTTCTTTTAATATTAAGCTGCAAATAAATATTTTGAAAAGATACTAATATCTTTTCAAATACTAATATTTGTTACTTTAGGTTAAGCAAAGATTTCTTGGACGTAACACCAAAAGCAAAATTCATTAAAAAAAAAAATTTTTTTGGAGGAGGGAATAAAACAGCAGAATAGGACTATCCAGCAATCATCTCCCACAGAACTATACAGCAATCATCTCCCACAGAAACATAAATGTGAACAATAAACATGAAAACATCCACACAAGAGCTGAGGAGATCAGTTTAAGATCATAGTTCCTGGTCATAGCATAATAATAATAAAATATGCATTGGAAAGAGTAGGAAGGTTTTACATTACCCAAATCACACTTTCCCCAATCCCAGGTAGCACAGGATAAAGAAGAATAGAGTCCATTTGGAGGAAACAGATGGAAGTAATCACAGGACTTTTTGCCTTTATATCCAATACCAAGCCCATCAGAGGAAAAAAGTAACAGGCAGACCACCTGACAGACCAACTCCAATCTACTATATGGGAACTTACCATGTAGACCCAGCCAACTACAGTAACCTGGCACTCTGAGTAACTCACAGTGAAAGGAAGCCATCAGTAATAAAAAGTTTAAATTTTGGGGAAGCAATGAAAGTTGTGATCAGCTTAAAATAACCTGCTATAATAATAAGTTGGTCTTTGTAAGCCTTACAATAACCAAACAGCAAAAACCTCTAATAGACACTAAAAATAAAAAGTGAGTAATCAAGGTAGTTGACCTTGCATCCCAGACACTTAAGCTTGCTCCCTGAGCTGACTGGTCAACCGACTGACCTTACGTGCTTGGGTTTATTTTTGGACTCTCTATTTTATTCTATTGGTCTATATGTCTGTTTTTATGCCAGTAATTATTCACTTTCTGTGTTTTTCTTCCCTATGTTTCTTTTCTAACATAATTCAAAATTTTGAACTTTTTATTAAAAATATAAGGTATATTTGTGTGTTTGTGGTGCTGGAGATTAAAGCCATGCCTTAGGCATACTAGGAGAGTTTGCTTCCACTGAGCTACACCCCCAGCCTCAATATACATATTTAAAGTTATAAAATTATCAATATATACTACTTTAGCTATGTACCACACATTATTGGTATACTATACTTCTATTGGGCTGGGATTTAGCTCAGTGGGTAGAGCGCTGCGCTGCAGTCTCTGAGGTCCCAAGTTCAATTCCCAGCACCACAAAAATGGGAGAAAAGCCTGGCAATCCACTCCCAAGGCAACCTCGAAACAGTCAGCCATTGAAAACCCTATGAGGGTCGCTATGAGTCAGATACCGACTCGAGGGCACCTAACAACAACAACAACATACTTCTATCATTTATTTTATTTTTGTCATAAATTTATTATTGTAAATATTTTTTATTTCTTAGATCTCTGAATTGTTTTAAAATGTATTTTAGTCAGGAAATTCTGTCATTTGAAAAAATGTTAAGTGAATGTAGAAAACACTGTGCTAATGAAATAAACCAGACATAGACAGACAAGGACCATATGATTTCCCTTATATGTATAATTTTAAAAACAAATCCTGGCAGTATATAGTGAATTACAGTCACCAGAAGTCAGTTTGGCGGGGGTAGAGAGCTGGAAAAGAGAGACAACCTTAGAGTTGCGTACAAGTATTAAGTTCTCATGTTCTACTGCACAAAAAGGTGATTATAGTTAATTAACTAAATATTTCAAACAAATATATTCAAGTGTTCTCATCACAAGGAAGTGAGGGGTGCTTGAGGTGATGGATATGCTACTTGAACCGATTTGATCAATCCACAATGTATACATGTGTAGAAACATCACATTGTGACCTATGATGAATTATCAATTAAAAATAAAAGAAAACTTCGCATGTAAGGAATCAAAACGTATTACTAGAGTTAATCACTTAACCACAAAGACAGTAAGAGAAGAGGAAAGGAAGAAAACATCTACAAAACAACTTGAAGACTAATAAAATGGCAGTAGTAAGTTCTTATCCTTGAATAATTACCTTGAAGGTAAATAATGTAAATTACCCAATCAAAAGACACAGAGTACCTAAATGAATTTTTTAAAAAATCTATACACAACCAAAAAAGACTTAATTCACCTGTAAGGACATCCATACACAGAAAGCAAATGAATGAACAGAAAGATATTCCATGCAAATGGAAACTAAAAGAGAATGGGAGTAGCTATATACATTACCAGATAAAATAGATTTTAAGTCACAAATTATAAAAAGAGACAAAGTCATCACCCAATGATAAAAGGATCAATTCAGCAAGAGGATATGACAACCCAAATATATATGTACCAAACATCTGAGTACCTAAATATATAAAGTAAATACAAATAGATTTGACAGAAGAGACAGAATGTAATATACTAATAGTAGAGGACTTCAACATACCACCATCATCCAGACAGAAAAGCAACAAAGAAACATCAGATTTCAACTGCATTCCACACCAAATAGATATAACATACATACAGAACATTCCATCTGACAGCTTCAGAAAACATATTTTTTTCAACTACTGATGGCATAGCCTCCATGATAAATCGTATGTTAGGCCACAAAACAAATATTAACAAATTGAAAAGACTGAAGACAAAAAACATAGTACACGCCTATAAGCCCAGTGACTCAGGAGGCTGACACAGAAGGATAGTGAGTTGATGGCCAGAAGCAGCCTGCACACAACTTAGCAAGGTTGTCTCAAATTAAAAAAAAAAAAAGAAGGTGCAACTTGGTGATAAGAGTACTTGCCTAGCATGCATGAGGCCCTGAGTTCAACTATAGTACTGAAGAAGAAGAAGAAGAAGAAGAGAAGAGGAGGAAGAGGAGGAGGAGGAGGAGGAGGAGGACAACTGACAACGACAATGACGATGACGATAACGAGGACAACCACCACCACCACAATGACAACTGAGATCCCGTCAAGCAACTTTTCAGAACACATGCTATAAAAATAGTAATCAATAAGAACTTCAAAAATTCACAAGTTGATTTAAATTAGACAGGGTGCTATGGACCAACAATGAGTCATTAAAGAAATTAAAATGGAAACAAGAGTTGGGATGTAGCTCAATGGTAAAGCAATTGCTTAGCATATGTGAGACCTGGATTCAAATACTGTTGTTGTTAGGTGCCAAGTGGTGTCCAACCCATAGTGATCCTCATAGGGTTTTCAATGGCTGATTGTTTTGGGATTGCCTTGGGAGTGGATGGCCACGTCCTTCTTCCATTTTTGCAATGCTAAGAATTGAACCTGGGACCTCAGAGACTAAAGAGCGGCACTCTACCAACTGAGCTAAATCCCGGCCCAGGATTCAAATTGTAGGACAGAAAAATAAGCAGAGAGGGTTAAAAAAGTCTTGAGAAAGTTGGGTGTGATGGCACAGGCCTATAATGCCAGCACTTGGGAGGCTGGGGTAATAAACACATCAAAAAGAAGAGCCTTCCTGGTGGCACACACCTATAATCCCAGCAACTTGAGAAGTGGAGGCAAGAAGATCATGAGTTCAAGGCCAGACGCAGTCTGCATAACTTAGTGAGACCTTGTCTCAATTTAAAAAACAAAAAAAGGGGCTAGGTGAGTGCAGCTCAGTGGCAGAGCAATGGCAAAGCATGCACAAGGCCCCAGGTTCGGCCCCTCAGTACCAAGGGAAAAAAAAATGGGAAGAATAAAGATCTAACATGACCTCACACTGTACCTGAAGAAACGAGAAAAATAAGAAAAAAATTGAACACAAAATTAGTAGAGGAAAGTAAATAAGTAAGAGGAAAGTAAATAAGTAAATAATAAGAAGAAAGTAAATAATTAAGCAGAAATAAATTTGAGACTTGAAAAGTAATAAAAGATCAATGAAAAATGAAGAATTGGCCGGGCGTGGTGGCGCACGCCTGTAATCCCAGCGGCTCGGGAGGTGGAGGCGGGAGGATCGCAAGTTCGAGACCAGAGGCAGTCTGCATAACTTAGCGAGACCCTGTCTCAAAAAGTAAAAAAAAAATGGGCTGAGGTGCAGCTCAGTGGTCCAGCACTTGCAGAGCATGCAGGCGCGAGGCCCTGGGTTCAACCCCCAGTACCGAAAAAAAAAAAAAAAAAAAAAAAAAAAGAATTGTTTTTTAAAAAGATAAAATCAACAAATCTTTAGCTAGACTAAGGAAGAAAAGACTCAAATGAAATGAAAGGAGATATAACTGCTACCATAGAATACAAATGATCAGAAACTATTATTATCAATTATATGCCAACAAATTAAATAATCAAGAAGAAATGAATGAATTCCTAGATGCATACAATCTAAGACTAAATCAAGAATAGAAAATGTGAACAGAGCAATAATGAGGAGATTTAATCAATAATAAAAATCTTCCATCCAAGGAAAGCTCAATTCCTGACGGCTTCATTGCTAAGCTCCATCAAATTTAAAAAACTAACCTCAATTCTTCTGAAACTCTTTCATAGTATTGAAAAGGAGGAACTAGGCACAGTGGCTCATGCCTATAACCTCAGCAACTAGGGAGGCACAAGCAGAAGGATCACAAGTTCAAGGTCAGAGGTAACCTCTAACTTAGTGACACTTTGTCTCAGAATGTTGTTGTTGTCAGGTGCTGTGGAATTGGTGTCCACCTCATAAAGACCCTATATACAACAGGCGAAACAATATTGTCAGTGTGTCTCTGCTATTCATGGGGTTTTCAGTGGCTGATTGTTTTTTAGGAGTGGGTTGCTAGGTGCTTCTCCAAAACCTACAGCACCTGGTGTTCCCAGGTGGTCTTCCATCCAAGTACTAACCAGGCCTGACCCTGCCTAGCTTCTGAGATCTGATGGGATCAGACACTACAGTGGTGCGGCTGCAGGCGATGTCTCAAAACAAAAAGTAAAACCATGGGGCTGGTTGTGTAGCTCAATGGTAGAGCACTTACCCTTGTGCACCCGGGATTCAATCCCCTAGTACCTCAAAAAAAAATTTTTTATACACACACACACAGAGAATTAATTAACACATACTATATGGGCTGGGATTTAGCTCAGTTGGTAGAGCGCTGCGCTGCAGTCTCTGAGGTCCCGAGTTCAATTCCCAGCACCACAAAAAATGGGAGGAGGGCCTGGCAATCCACTCCCAAGACAATCCTGAAATCGGCAGCCATTGAAAACCCTATGAGGGTCGCTATGAGTCGGATACCGACTCAACGGCACTTAACAACAATTGTATATATTTATGGGGTTCACTGTGGCACTTTGATACACATATATAATGAGTAATGTATAACTAGCATCCTATCATTTCAAACATGTCTCTAACCTCAAACTATTCTATTCTATTCTTTACTTCTTTGAGATCAGCTTTACCTTTAATATTTAAATAAGAATATGCAAAGCTGGGTGCAGTGGCGCACGCCTGTAATCCGCGACTTGGGAGGCAGAAGCAGGAGGACCACAAGTTTGAGACAAGAGGCAGTCTGCATAATTTAGCAAGATCCTGTCTCAAAAAACAACAACAAAAAAAAATGGGGTGGGGCTGCAGCTCAGTGGTACAGCGCTTACAAAGCATGCAAGTGCAAGACCCTGGATTCAACCCCCAGTACAACAAGGAAAAAAAAAAAAAAGAATATGCAGTATTTCACTTCCTTTGTGTGATTTATTTCACTTAACATAATAGGCTGTGGTTTATCTCAGTTGATAGAGTGCTGCTCTGCAATCCCAAAAACAATCAGCCATTGAAAACCCTATAAGAGTTGCTATGAATCAGACCCTATTTGATGGCACCTAACAACAACATGACAATGTTAAGAGAATAGAATTCTTCTAAACTCAGTGTATGAGAAGAGCATTACCCTGATACCAAAACCAAATCTGGGCACAATAAGGAAAGCAATATCCCTGATGAACATAGATGTAAAAATCCTCACGAAAATGTAAGGAAAATGAAATTCAACAATACACTAAAAAGATCATCCATTCATCATGATCAAATGGAATTCTTAGGGATGCAAGGATGATTTAAAATCTACAAATCAGTAAATGTGATATATCGCATTAACAGAATAAAGGACCAAAACCACATGATGTAAATAGATGTAGGAAAAGCATCTGACAAAACTCGAAATCCCTTCAGGAAAAAAGTCTGAACAAATTAGGTATATAAGAAATGTACTTCAGTACAATCGACGCCATACATGATAAACAGCCATTATACTGAATGAGAAATAGTTGAAAGCTTTTCCTCAAAGATCAAAACAAGACATCAGAGGCCCACTGTATTATTCAGCTTTTTGTTACTTTAATGAAAAACCTGAGACAGGCTACTGATGGTTAATTTAGCTCAGATTTATTTTCTATCCATCTATCTATCTATCTATCTATCTATCTATCTATCTATCTATCTATTTATCTATCTATCTATCTATCTACCTACCTACCTACCTACCTACCTACTAGTGTTTTCAGTACCTAGGGGTTGAACCCAGGGCTAGGACATACCTTGCAAGTGCTCTACCACTGGACTGCACCCCCAGTCCATTTTTTTTTTTTATCTTGAGACGGTCTCACTAGATTATACAGGCTTTGCCTCTGGCCTTCAACCTGTGATCCTGCTGCCTCCACTTCCCAAATGGGTGGGATTACAGGCGTAAACCACCTCACCCAGCCAAGTTCACAGTTTTAGAGGTGCCAAGGGCATGGCACCTATATCAGCTCATTTCTGGTGAGGACCCTCTCAGCTATATGACATCATGGCAGATGACCGGGGCAGGAGCACATGTCGGAGCAAGTCATCACAGGGTGAGAAAAGAAGCCACACTATGGGGGTTCAGGCTCAGGCTTTTATAACAACCCTCCAAGGAAACTATCAAAAACAACCTTATCCATTCTGAGGATATAGTCCCCAATGACCTAAGGACCCCTGACTTCATCACACTGAAGACCAAGCTCCTAACAAATGGAGTCTTGGGGACAAACTACATTCAAACTATAGCACCCATTCTGCCACTTTGTTGTTTGTTGTTGTTGGAAGTTTTTTTCTTTTTTATTTTATTTTTATTTTTTTCCAGATTTTTGAGGCAGGATCTGTGTGGCCAGGCTGTCCTAGAACTCACTATGTAGACCAGGCTGGCCTGGAACTCTCATTGATCTTGCTGCCTCAGACTCCCAAGGGCTTGGATCACAGGAGTACACCACCTCACCCAGCTTCCACTTTGCCACTCTTTTTTCCTTAGGTACTGGGAGATAGAACCCAGGGGGCTTCCACCACTGTGTTGCACCCTCCAGCCCCTATTTTTATTTTTTATTCTGAGACAGGGTCTCGCTAAATTATGCAGGCTGTCTCTGGCCTTAAAGTCATGATCCTCCTGCCTTCACCTCTCAAATTGCTGGGATTACAGGCCTGTGCCATCACATCCAGCTCACTTTGCCACTTCTAACCAACATAGTAATGAAAGTCCTAGCCAGAAAACATATAAATTGGAAAATTGGAAAGGAAGAAGTTAAATTGTACCTAACTTCTGATGATATGAACTTAAATAAAGAAAATCCTAAAGACTCCACAAAAAGACTGTTAAAACTAACAAATCCAGCAAAGTTACAAAATATAAAATCAACATACAAAAATCAGTGCATTTCAACAAATTAACAACAAGGTACTTGCAAAAGAAAAGAAACAATGCCATTTACAAGAGCTACAAAAATAAAAAATACTTAGGAATCAATTTAACAAAGGATGTAAAAGATGTCTACGCTGAAAACCATAAAGCACAGGTGAAGGAAATTGAAGAAGATACAAATAAATGGAAGGATATTCTGGTGTTCACGGGCTGAAAAAAGCAATATTGTTGAAATGTCCATACTACCTGAAAGGATCTACACATTCAACGCAATCCCTAATAAAAAGCCAATGATACAATTCACAGAAGTGAAAAAGAGGAAAAAAAAAAAAAAAAGTCATAGTATACTGGCATATACACTAACAGAACAGAGAGCCAAGAAATAAATCCACACATACAGTCAATTGATTTTTCACAAAGGTGCCAAAAACAATGAGTAAAAGACACTGTCTTCAATAAACAATGCTAAGAAAACTAGATATCCACTGCAGAAAAAATAAAATAAAATTACGCCTTGGTCTCTTACCATATATAAAAATCAACTCAAAATAGATTATAGACTTACATGTAAGACCCAAAACTATGAAACTACTAGGAAAAAAACAGACAAAAAGCACTATGACATTGGTCTGGGCAATGATTTTTCAGACATGACCTCAAAAGCAGAGGCAACAAAGGCAAAAGTAATCAAATGGCATTATATCAAACTAAAAAAGCTTTTGCACAGCAAAAGAGAATGGGGGAAGATATTTGCAAACTATATAGCTGATAAGGGAGTTAATATCTAAGTTTATAAGGAACTCAAACAAAACAAGACCAAAGGAAAAAAAAAATCCAATTAAAAATGAACAGAAAGCTGGGTGTGGTGGCCCATGCCTATAAACAACAGCACTCACAAAACAGGCAACAGGACCACAAGTTCAAGGCCAACCTGGACCACATAGTGACTTCAAGCCAGTCTGGGCTAAAAGCAGGACCCTATGTCAAACAAACAAACAAACAAAAAAATAACAACAACAAAAAGATAATCTAAATAAACATTTCTCAAATGATGTAAGAATGATCATCAGCTAATGAAAACAATGCTCAATATCACTAATTCTCAGGCGATGCAAATCAAAACCATGAGACAGCACCTCACTCTAGTTAGAATGACTATTACCAAAAAGACAGCTTAACAAGCAGGGTGCCATGATGCACACCTGTAATCCCTACAACTCAGGAGGTTAAAGTAGAAGGATTGCATTTTGAGGCTAGAAGCAGCCAGTACAACTTAACCAGACCCTGTCTCAAAAGAAAAAAGAAAAGGGGGGCTAGGTGGGGGTGCACCTCGGTGGTACAACATTTGCCTAGCATATACAAGGCGTTGGGTGCAATCCTCCAATACTGGGGCAGGGGGAGACAAGTGTTGGTGAGAATGTGGAGAAAAGGGAACCCTTACATGCTGGTTGTGGAAATATAAATTAGTACAGCCATTATGGAAAACAACATGAAGATTCCTCAAAAGTATTAAAAATAGAACTTCCATATGACCGAGCGATCCAACCAATATGTATATATCTACAGGAAACAAAGTCAGTATATAAAAAAAGATATCTATACTCCTATGTAGCACTATTCACAATAGCCAAAATATAAAATTCAATGTAAGTATCTATCAACAAAAGAATGGATTAAAAAAATGTGGGAGGGCTGAGAGTGTAGTTCAGCGGTAGAGGATTTGTGGCTAGCATGCATGGGGACCTAAGTTCAATGCAAAATACCGGCGAAAAAGAAGAAAAAAAAATGTGAGCCAGGTACTGTGGCACATTACAGTAATCCCAGCAATACAGGAGGCAGAGCAGAAGGACCAAAAGTTCAGGCCAGAGGCAGCTTATGCAACTTAGTAAGATCCTGTCTCAAAAATAAAAAAGCCAGGCGTGGTGGTGCACTCCTATTATAATTCCAGCACTTGGGAAGCAGAGGCAGGAGGATCACATTAAATTCCAGGCCAGGTGGTCTATAGTGAGTCCCAAGCCAGCTGAGGCTACATAGCAAGATCCTATCTCAAGGAAAATAAAATAAGGTAAAAAATAAAAATAAAGACTGGGGATGGAGCTCAGACATGGACAACTTGTCTAACATGCATGAGGCCCTGGGTTCAACCCCTCAGTATAGGTTAAAAAAAGAAAAAATAAATTGTTATGTATATATAATGAAATACAATTTAGCCATTAAAAAGAAATCCTGGAATGCATTATGTTAAGCAAAATAAGCCAGGCAAAGAACCACAGATACCACATGATTTCACTCACATGCAGAATCTCATATTATTGTTGTTGTTGTTGTTGTTGTTAGGTGCCGTCGAGTCGTGTCTGATTCATAGCAATCCTCAAAGAGTTTTCAATGGCTGACTATTTCAGGATTGCCTCAGGAGTGGATTGCCACATTCTTCTCCCATTTTTGCAGTTCTGGGGAATTGAACTTGGGACCTCAGAGACTGCAGAGCAGCGCTCTACCAAATGAGCTAAATCCCAGCCCAGAATCTCATATTAGTAGACATATTATGGTGGTGACCAACACCTGATTAAGGAGGTAGAAAGGCTCAGGAGATTTGGTCAAAGGATACATAATTACAGTTAGATAGGAAGAATATATTTGAAATAGCTATTATACAACATGGGAGAAGGACCTGGCAACCCCCTCCCAAAAATCAATCTGCCATTGAAAACCCTATGAACAACAGAGAAGCACTGACAATAGTGTTTCCCCTGTTGTACAGAGGGTCGCTATGAGTCGGATACCGACTCGACGGCATCTAACAACAACAACATTGTACAACATGGTAATTATAATTTACAACAATATATTGTACTCCTGAAAAAATGAAGAATGAAGATTAACTGTTCTTACCACAAAAATGATAACTATAAGGCAATGTATTTGTTAACTAGAAAGATATAACCACTCTGCAATGTACCATAATGTACCACATGGTACACAATACATAAAATTTAATCTATCAATTTAAAAATTAAAAAAAAATTAAGAAAAGACTACAAATTACACGACCACAGCTAGCTAGAAACTTCTATTTTTCAAATGACACTGTTAAAAGACAAATCACAGACCAGGATAAAATGTTTGTGAATCATGACAGGTGCCATGGCAAACACTCATAATCCAAGCAACTTGGGAAACTGAGGTAGGAGGATCACAAGTTTAAAGCCTGAGGTAGCAAGACTATCTCAAAATAAAAAATAAAAAGGGGGCTGGGGATATAGTTCAGTGGTAAAGCACTTGCTTAGCATGTGTGAGGTCCTAGGTCCCCAAAACTGGAAAAAAAATGTGAATCACATCTATCAAAGATATATCCAAAATATATGAGAAATCTCAAAACTCAATGAGAAAATAACTCAAAAAAGTACAAGATATTTGAATATATACTTCATGAAAATGTGTTCAACATCATTAGGAAAATGCAAATTAAAACTATAATAAATAATAAATACTTATTACATTAATTAAATAGACTGACCATACCAAATGCTGACAAGGATATAGAACATACACTCTTAGTAAAAATGGCACAACCAAGCCAAGTCCCACGTCTATAATCCCGCCAACTTGGGAGGCTAAGGCAGGAGGATAGCAAGTTCAAGGCCAGAGGCAGCCTGGGTAACTTAGTAAGACCTTGACTCAAAATAAAAAATGGGCTGGGGGTGTACGCCAGAAGTAGAACACTTGCAAAGTATGTGTGAGGCCCTGGATTCAACTCCCAAATATCAAATAAATAAATAAATAAATAAGAGAGAAAAGGAGGACAAGGAGAAGGAGGAGGGGGAAGAGGAGGAGGAAAAGGAAGGAAGGACGGAAGGAAGGAAGGAGGCACGACTACTGTGGAAGACAGTTGGGCAATTACTTACAGAGTTAAATATACACAGGTGTGATCAAGAAAATATGGTGAATGTTTAATTTTTTTTTAATTTATTACATTAAAAGACTTGCTCCCATTAATCCCCCTCTTAGTACTCCTGGCTTTGAACACCCTTATTCCACCATTTTTGCCATTTTCTGAGGCAGTTCTGGGTATCCTGTTTCATGTCTTCAGTAGCACCACCATAGATGCCTCAAAGTTCTCAAGTGATTCAAAACATTTACTTTTGCTGGGTGCAGTGGCGCACGCCTGTAATCCCAGCAGCTCGGGAGGCAGAGGCAGGAGGATCACAAGTTTGAGACCAGAGGCAGTCTGCGTTAATTTAGCAAGGCTCTGCCTCAAAAACTAAAAAAAAAAAAAAAAAAAAAAATGGGTGGGGGTGCAACTCAGTGGTCTAGCACTTGCAAAGCACGCAAGTGCAAGGCCCTGGGTTCAACCCCAGAACCAAAAAAAAAAAAATTTTACCTTTCATGGTCACTTTGATTTGGGGAAAGAGCCAGAAGTCACATGGTGCCAGATCCAGTGAATGAGGTGGATGAGGATGCACTGTAATGTTTTTATTTGACAGAAATTGCCATACCAGAAGCAATATGTAACAGAGCATTGTCATGATGGAGGATGAAATTAAAGAAACTCATGAAAGAAGACTTCCAGAATTGCTTCAGAAAGTGGCAGGAATGATGGAATAAGTATGTTTGAAGCCAAGTGGAGTATTGTGAGGGAGACTAATGGCAATGTGTCTTTCACTGTAATAAATTTTTAAATTTAAACATTTACCATATTTTTTCTAATCATAAAACCTACCCATTACACTCCTTGGTATTTACTAGAAAAATGAAGTCATGTGTCCACACAAACACTTGCACACAAATGTTCATAACAATTTTACTTTTAACAGCCAAAAACTAGAAACAATCCTAACATTCACTAACAGAGGAATGGAAAAAAGAACTACAAGAGCCGAGCATGGAGGTACAAGCCTGTAATCCTAGCACTTGGGAGATGGAGACAAGAGGATCTTCAGTTTGAGTCCACTCTGAGCAACACAGCAAGTTCCAGACCAGTCTGGGCTATAGAGTGAGACCCTGTCTCAAAAAAATAAATAAATAAAATGAAAAATAAGTGGTGGGGACGTACCTCAATAGTAGAATGTTTTTCTACCATGCATGAGGCCCTCAGTTCCATCTCTAGCACCATAAGAAAAGAAATTATTATATAGCCACACAATGGAATTAAAAAAAAAAAAGGACAGCCAGGCACCACAACACATGCCTCTAATCCCAGTGACTGAGAAGCTAAGGTAGAAAGATCATGGCCATAGGCAGCCTGCACAATTTAGAGAGACCCTATCTCGAAATAAAAAAAATAACAAAGGGATTGGGAGTTCCACTCAGTAGTAGAATGCTTGCCTAGCATGTGCAAGGACCTAGGTTCAACAACCAGTACTGCAAAAAAAAAAAAAAAAATGAACAAAGGCAATAAAAAGAACTCATTACTGACAAAAGCAACGTGGATGAGTATCATAACACTTAAGCCAAGGGAAAGAATAAGACAAAAAGGAGTAGTACAGTATGATTCCATTTATATAAAATTAAAAGAAATATAACCTAATTTAAAGTGACAGAAAACAAATTGGATAAATGGCTGCCTAGAGACTAGAGAGGCACAAAAAGAAGTAAGAGTAGGTGATGTACAGGAATGAGCAAATTTGGGGGCTTATGAATTGATGAACATGTTCATTATCTTGATTATGGTGGTAGTTTCAGGGGTATATTTGTATTAAGAAACTTGCTGTATTGTAGACTATAAATATGTGCATCAGAATGTATTTCAATTATAGTCTAATAAATCTTTAATAAAGAAAAAAAAAACTAGAACATTCCCAGCCTTTTTACTGCCATAACATACTTCTCTGATTAGTAATAGGACTTTGTGAGATAGTCACTTCTAAACGGAGTAGAGGAATCTCTGTATAGTTAGGCAGCTTCTAGAAAGATACCTCTAAAATACTCTTTTCAAATAATCAATCACTGTTTTAGAGCATAATATTTTTAGTAACAATACCTAGGATCTTAAAAGCATTATGCTAAATGAAAGAAGTCAGTAAAAAAGTAACATATAGAGGCTCAGTGATAGAGAGCTTACCTAACATGCACTGTGCCCTAAGATCAATTCTCAGCACCATAAAAACAAAACAAAATAAACAAAACCTACAAAAAG
>VMDO01002031.1:115355-182161 GCA_007922755.1 Pedetes capensis
TGGGGGAGACGTGGTCTTACCCAGGCTCTTAAACACATGAGCTCAAGTGATCCTCCAATCTCAGCCTCTCAAGTAGATGAGATTACAAGAACATGCCAATGAGGATAGCAAAATATTAATTTTCTTTTAAAAACTGGTAGAATGGAATATGCTATGGAACTACAGAAAAGAAACAAGTTAAAGTCACCTACCTATTGGAGGTGCTTGGTATCGATCCACTGTTTTTCTCTGTCTCAAATTATATGGTCTATCATTTTCTTCTCCTTCTGCCTCTTCAACTTCTATATCTCCATCTTCCTCTTGAGATTCTAGTTTACCACACACACAAAAAAAGAAAAAGCACTCTTTTAATCAACAAGAACTGCTCCCACTCTAACATTGAGTATTTACATTTTATCCAATACACTTTCTGCAAAGGTGACATTAAAGGTGTCAACATTTTATGATATAGCATGAACCAATACAATTAAAAATCAATCTAGACAGATTTTAAAAATTGCTATTTCTATTAATAATCAACACCATTCTCTGCTAAAATAAACCAATGTGATCACACTCAATCTCTTAATTTACTTCGGAACATTTAAACACAAAATAGTATGACTTAAAATTTTTCCAAAGAATAGCAAATCTCAATCAATGTGCAATTAAAAACTAAGGTTCAACTCAAATACCACTTGGCACTTCAAAAAAATATGATTGTAAGGTAATTATTAATATAAGAGCAAGAACTGAGGTCCCAAGTTTTATTTATTTATTTATTTTTTGGCAGTACAAGGGAGTTGAACTCAGGGCCACACGCATGCTAGGCAAGTGCTCTACCACTGTGCTGCACCTCCAAGTCCTTTTTAGTGTTTTATCTTGAGATACAATCTCACTAAATTACTCAGTTTGCCTCTGGCCTGAAACTCATAATCCTCCTGCCTTAGCCTCCTGAGTTGCTAGGGTAACAGGCACATGACATCATGTCCAGATAAAGAAAAATTTTGTTGGCAGTATAATGGTTCATTAGGCTTGTTGATAACAGTTAACCATGGGTTCCTGGATTAGTCCGATTTTGGTAAGAAAATGTATGTAAGAACCAGAGGGAAGTATGAGCTGGGCATGGTGGCGCACGCCCGTAATCCCAACAACTCCGGAGGTGGAGGCAGGAGGACTCGAGACCAGAGGCAGTCTGTGTAATTTAGCGGGACCTTGTCTCAAAAAAGAAAAAATAAAAAATGGACTGAGGGTACAGCTCAGTGGTCCAGCACTTACAAAGCATGCAAGCATGAGGCCCTGGGTTCAACCCCCAGTACCACAAAAAAAAAAAAAAAAAAGACCCAGAGGGAAGCATGAAACAGGCTTTTAGGATACGGATAGTAGTTCTGTTCTTGACATAAGTGATCACTTTATGGTAACTACCCATACAGTAGGGCTGGGATTTAGCTCAGTTGGTAGAGCGCTGTGCTGCAGTCTCTGATGTCCTGAGTTCAATTCCCAGCACCACAAAAATGGGAGAAGGATGTGGCAATCCACTTCTGAGGCAATCCCGAAACAGCCTTTGAAAACCCTATGAGGGTCACTATGAGTCGGATTACCAACTAGATGGCACCTAACAACAACAACCCATACAGTAAATAAGTTATAATGGACATAAACCTTAAAAGTTTGTTTTTATAAAAAAAGATATAGTAGCCAGACATTGGTAGCACACGCCTATAATCCCAGCACTGGGGAGGCTGAGGCAAGAGAATTAACATGAATTTGAGGCCAGCCTAGCCTACATAGTTCTAGAATAGCCTAGGCAGGCTACAGAGTAAGACCATGTCTTAAACAGCTAAAGATTGGCCCATAGCTATGATACAACAACTATTTACAGTTACAATAAGTCTGACGAAAATTTATAGGTATATGGTCCCAAAATGCAATACACTTTATGATCAACTTTTTAACCACAAGAATTACCAATATAATCTAGTCATATTAAGACACAGAAAAAAATGTTAAAGCTGTTAATGATGCTGAATAAAGCAGAAGATTAAAGGTGCAAAGGGCTTTACATTTTACTCATAACATCTGAAAGTTCATCTCAAGTTGTAAAAATTTTTGATTGTTAGCTTATGGAGAATATTAGCTTATCTAAATAATGCTACAAAATACCTAGCACAAGTAAGTTTTCTAATCTTTCAAAAAGTTATTTCCAAGAAAAGTTTGTACAATAGCACAGTATTTATTATGGGCGAAAATTATGCACAAGTCATTATTTACTTTGGAAACTGTGCGTACATATTCAGTGAATGAAAAGGCAAAATCACCTCATAAATCTGTCCCACCTACACTGATTTTCTCCAAAGGAAGCAATATAGAGGTTCTAAGTGTAATAACAATAACATTTGCTTAATAAAGTACCTTCGTTAGAAAGGAGCTCTTCAAAACTGACCAATACTTTAAATACACTTGAGAAAAAAATACATTCTTCATCTAAGCTATATAAATAGTGGGAACTACTAAGATTCCCTGGTAAAGTAATACTAATCTATATTTACAATATATCAAATCTCCTCAAATCCATTTTTATAAAGATTAATGTCTAAGGAATTGAATCCTATGGGTATGTTGTTGTTGTTAGGTGCCATCAAGTCAGTATCCAACTCATAGCAACCCTCATAGGGTTTTCAATGGCTGACTGTTTCGGGATTGCCTTGGGAGTGGGTTGCTAGGTCCTTCTCCCATTTTTGCGGTGCTGGGAATTGAACTTGGAACCTCAGAGACTGCAGCACAGTGCTCTACCAACTGAGCTAAATCCCAGCCCTCCCCTATGGGTATACTGGTCATAAATTTGTAAGTCCACAAAGCCAGTATGCTTCCTCCATGTTCCCAGTTCCAGCCATACAAATTCAGTCTGGGTACTTTGATTCAGATCTCAGGCCTCAGAAAAGTGCAGCACTCTGTAGTAGGATTAGCAGTCCCACATTCTCTAAACATCATCATTTACTCCTTAGTCTATAACTAAATCTGAAATCCAAGTAATCAGAGATTTAGAGGCTATGGACAGCAACATAAACTTTTAGTTAGAAGGTGTCTAAGTACAAAAGAAGTCTCACCTAAAAACCAAATTATTGTTGTTGTTGTTAGGTGCTGTCGAGTCGGTATCCAACTCATAGCGACCCTCTGTACAACAGGGGAAACACTATTGTCAGTGCTTCTCTGCTATTCATAGAGTTTTCAATGGCAGACTGATATTTGGGAGTGGGTTGCCGGGTCCGTCTCCCAAGCCTATAGCACCTGGTGTTTCCAGGTGGTCTCCCATCCAAGTACTAACCAGGCCCGATCCTGCGCTTAGCTTCCGAGATCTGACAGGATTGGATGCCACAGGCAAAAACCAAATTAGCCCACAGCAAAAGCCATCCATACTAGATTCCTTACAGACTATCAATGGTCATTAATGAAATACACTACATAACAATGAATAATGTACAATTAAAAGCATTTTTCACAGGAAGGAAATGAAAATTTGAAAAGCCAACTGAATTTAAATTACTTAAAATTAAAGAACATAGATCTAATAAGCAAAACAATCACCTACTTGGCAATATTATACACACACACACACACATATATATCACTTGCATATAGTTTTCCTGCCACCACTTGAATTTTCTAGTATTTCTTTCCTTCTTTTTGTTTTTTTTTTTGTTGTTGTTGTTGTTGTTGTTATTGCTATTGTCGTCATCGGTATTGGAGATTGAACCTGGTGCCTTGTTCATGCTAAGCAACTGCTCTACCACTGACCTGCACCCTCAGATCGTTTTTTACTTTTTATTTTGAGACAGGATCTTGCTAAATTATATAGATTGTCTCTAACCTCCAATTCACAATCCTCCTGCCTCAGGTGGGATTATAGGCATGTGCTACTGAATCTGGCTTCTAGTATTTATTTCATAAGGTGCTTTACAAACCTTCTTCTTCACCCTCAGTAGAAACTTCATGATGATTTTGTATCCCATAACTATTTCTTCTCAGTGATTTTCTTCGTCTTTTCACTCTTGAATACATATCCATGTTTTCCTTTTAAAAAGAAAAATCTGTCAAATATGGCATTTATTCTCTACTATAAATAATGTTCACCAAATGGAACAAGCCTGCTGAAAAAAATTTATTGAGTACCTATTCATCATGCATAAATTCATGAAAACTGAGCTTTCTGAATTCAGTAAACAGAAAGACAAAAAGAAAATAAATAAAATTTGTAGGATATTAAAAACATACAAGGCCATCAACATACCTTTCCCCTCAAGCAAATTATAGCCTTATTGTAAGGAGGAATGAGACAAGTCAGGTAATTATCAAAGAAAGTAAAACAAATTCAATGCCATAAAGAGAGGTACAAAGTACTCTAGAATTCAAAGAACAGAAGACTTCCTCATATAATAGGTAGGAAAGGAGGCAGCCTTTGCATCAATTTCTAACCAGAAGTATTAACGGGAGTAGAATATATGGAAAAGAATGATTTGTTTATATTTAAGCAGTGATAAAGCTGAAGCTATATTACAAAGTTCAAGATGTGTTTAATTCAGTGTACAGTTTAAAAACCATTAAAGGTTCAAATCAAAGGAGTGACAGAACAGAGCTCCACTTTAAGAAACTGACCTGGCAAAAGTACAGAGGGTCATCATATCCTGCAAGCAAGGTGATGACTAGGGTTATAGCTCAGTGGTAGAGCACTTGTCTAGTATGCATAAGGTCTTGGGTTCAATACCCCCAAACCATAAATGAAGAAAGAAAGCACTGGGTTTTCAATCCCAAACTAATTTGTAAATGAAGAGGAAGAAACAACTGTTAACTTAAAAAATCCAGGCTCAGCACCACAGCACATCCCTATAATCCCAGGAACTCAAGAGGCTATGACAGGAAGAAGATCACAAGTTCAAGACCAGAGGCAATCTATGTAATTTAGCAAAAATGCTGTCTCAAAATAAAAAATAAAAAAGGGACTAGAGGTACAGCTCAGTGGTAGAACACTTGCCTAGCATGTTCATGGCACTGGGTTCAACCCCCAGTATTGTGGGGGGCAAAAAACTCCAACTGCTGTCCCTTTGAATTCCTCATTCCTTGTAAGAATTAAAAAATAAATAAATACTGGAAAAGGCTGCCACAACTAATATACTCACAAATTCTGTATCTGTCCACATTCGAAGCCGTTCTACTTCTCCTGATCGACGATTCCGTCGGATGTTAATGTTGTCCATTTCTTGTAATACAGCTTCAGCAGTACTACAGACACATAATAAAACCAGGGATTAGACAATGGTGGGACCATAACATTGTGTCAAATACATAAAATGGCTCTTCATCAAAACGTAATTAAATCATCTATGTAACTGTGCTTAATATCCCAACTGAATAACTTTCATACCCAGCATCCATCAAAACACAATGCCCAATAAATAAAATGGAACCAGAACATCTTCCACCTTAACATATTATTAAAACTTTTTAAATGTAAGCAAGGTGCAGTGGCACACACCTGTAATTCCAGAGACTTGGGAGGCAAAGGCAGGAGGATCACAAGTTCGAGACCAGAAGCAGTCTTCATAATTTAGTGGGACCCTGTCTCAAAAAAGGGAAAAAAGGGACCAGAGGCAGTCTGTGTAACTTAGCGAGACCCTGTCTCAAAAAGTAAAAAAATGGGCTGAAGGTGCAGCTCAGTGTCCAGCACTTGCAAAAGCATGCAAGCGCAAGGTCCTGGGTTCAACCCCTAGTACCCCAAAAATAAATAAATAAATTTAAAATGTAAGACTTTTTGTTTATAAGGCTCAAAATAAATGAATCCATAATGCCACTATAAAAAAACTGACTACCAGATCCATGGCCCTGGAAAAAAAAAATAGCTACTGTCATTTTTAAATTTGAATAGTGTTTAGAAATGCATAAAACAAAAGGATCTGTAAAAAGTTTAAAGCCAGTCAGGTTACTTGAAAAAATATTTTTAGAAATTAGAATAGAATACTGATATCCAAGAAATACATAACATCTTAACAATTTTGACTTGTTTTGTTGGGGTGTTTTGTTTTGTTTTGTTTTGTTTTTTGTTTTTGAGATAGTCTTGCTATGTAGCCTTGGCTGGCCTGGAATTTGCTACGTTGCCCAGGCTGATCTTGAACATGAGATCCTCCTGCCTTCACCTCCTAAATGCTGGGATTTCAGTTGTGCACTACCACACTCAGCTATTTTTTGTGGGGTTTCTATGGTTTGGGAGTTTTTTATTTTGGGGGTGTTTTTATGGTACTGGGGTTGCATCCAGGATCTCACACATGCTTTACAAGCACTCTACCACTAAAGTGCACCCTCGGCCCATTTTCTATTTTATGAGACAAGACCTCACTAAGTTATACAGGCTGCTCATGGCCTCCAACTTTCAATTCTCCTGCCCCAACCTCCTGAGTTCCTGGGGTTACGGGCATGTGTCATTATGCCCTGCTATTTTTTTGTTTTTAACACTTATATAACATTCAGTACATGTCTAGATCCTGATCTAAAGTGCTTAACAAATAATAACTTATACTCAAGTTTGACATTACCATGATCTATTATTTCCTCTCCTGTCAGATAGAGATTATACTGACCTCCCTATCCAGACTATTGTAAGGCCAAGTAGGATGATACACACTAGCGTCCAAACTTTTGGACACAATGAGTAAAGAGGAATTGTCTTCAACCACACATAAATTACATTACATAGTTAGTGCATATACATAATGGGGGGGTCACAAAGAAAATAAATGCCAAAAAACACATGATGTTAAAAGATTTTATGAGGTCATATTACTAGCTATCCTGCCTGAATTGTATACTATAGTTTGAATGGCCCTCAAAGTTCCAGTGTTGGAAACATAATCCCCCTATGCAACAGTGTTGAGCAGTGGGACCTTTAAAAGGTGATTAATCTAACAATTAGAGAGAGAGAGAGAGACAGAGAAAGAATAAGGGGGAGGGAATGTGAGAGGGAGAGAGGTAGGGGAAGAGAGGGGGAGACAGGGGGAGAGAGATGGAGGGGAGAAAGAGAAGAATAAAGATGACTAGGTCACCAGGTACCACTTTTAGGAATGGATTAAGGCTGTTCTCTAGAGAGTTATAAAAGGGAGGAGTTTAGCCTCCTTTCCCCCTCCCTCCTTCTTCTCCTCTCTCTTGCATGCTTCTGCCAGCATGTTATGACACAGTGAAAAGGCCCTCAACAGATCCAACCCCTCAATCTTGGACTTCCTAGTCTCTAGAATTGCAAAAAATAAATTTCTTTTCTTTATTTATAATTTACTCAGTCTGTGGCATTCTGCCATTGTAGCAGAAAACAGACTAATAAGACAATGCCTTTATCTGGGAAGAATAAAGTTTCATGGATATAGATGCTGACCTGATAGTTAGCTAGTCTCACTCTCTAGTTAAGTGACTCAATCCCCTACCTAGGCTCAAAACACTTTTAATTCAAAATCTTGACTAAACAAAAACTACTATCCACTACATATCAATAATAAAAGGCAGGCATGGTGGCACACATCTGTAATTCCAGTACGAGAGAAGCTGAGGCCGAAGGATCCATTCAACTTCCAGGCCGGCCTGAGTAACAAAATGAGACCCTGTCTCAAAAAAAATTTTTTTTAATATTTTTTAAGGAATTTAATGTTGCTTAAAAACTATCAAAACACAAATGTTAAATGAGAAAATATCAAAGGACTACAGTAGTAAAGATCCAATAAAATTATATTATCAAAGAGCATAAAACATAAGAAAATTTTGTCTATTATACAAATTATATTAAACATACTAACCTGACTGAAAAACTATCAATGCCAGCCACTGGTAACTCAAATTAAGCTTTAAAAGAATTGAATTAAATGCCAAATTGATGCTTACATTATTTTTTAAGACATAACTTATGTCAGGAACGGTTGCACACACTGTAATCCCAGCACTCGGGAGGCTGAGCAGGAAGGCTGACAGGAGTTCTATGCCAGGCTGGTCTACAGGGCAAGTTCTAAGCCAGCCTGGGCTACATAGCAACACCCTGATTCAAAAAACCAAAAAAAAAGAAAGAAAGAAGAAAAAGAAAAAGAAACACCACTGGATAACCCAGCCATGGTGGTGCAAGTCTATAATTCCAGCACTCAGGAGGCTGAGGCAGGAGGATCATTTTGAGGCCAGCTTGGGACTACATAGGAAGACCCTGTCTCAAAAGAACCAAAAATACCATAACTGACTTAAACACCAGATAATTAAATGAAACTGCTTAATGCATACACATTCATACCTATTTACTAATTGATCAAACAATAAACTCTGGTTCACACTTTCAAATCTGTTTTTCCTGGAACGACAACTCTTTCTCACTTCCATGTCACCATTTATACAAGAAAGGTCCCCATCTCCCTTTTTTTCCCCTCGAAGGGGATGGCTTCTAAGGGCTGGAAGAAAAGAGATATTTTCATGTCAAAGTAGAGTACAGAAAGAAAGAAAAAATGAAATTAAAAAATTACTTTTAAAAGACTACAAAAGAATATAACTTCTTAAATGGCTTTAATATTAAACAATCTAAAATTTCTATAACTGTCTCATAACCACAGTATTTAAATTATTTCAGTCATACAGATTTCTCAAAATTTAATAATTACATAAATATTTGCTATGACTGAAATCCAAACACCATCAACTATATGCTGAGCTTAATATTAAATCACTATAAGGGTTGGGGGGCCTGCAGCTGTACCACTGTGGCGTCTGATCCCGTCATATCTCAGAAGCTAAGCAGGGTGAGGTCTGGTTAGTACTTGGATGGGAGACAACCTGGAAACAACAGGTTCTGTAGGCTTGGGAGGAGGACCCAGCAACCCATTCCCAAAAAACAATCAGCCATTGAAAACTCTATGAATAGCAGAGAAGCATTAACAATACTGTTTTGCCTGTTGTACATAGGGTCACTGAGTCGGACATAGACTTGATGGCACCTAACAACAACAACAAGGATGGAGGGGGGTTTGGCTGAGTCATATAGCACCTGCCTAGCATTCAGGAGACTCTGAGTTCTATCCCAGTACTGCAATAATAATAATAATAATAATGATGACAACAATAACACTGTATTTTTCCCCACCTTAATGCTTAATCTAACATCATTATAAAAATTTCAATGCTAACCAGTTTCATAACACAATACTCACATAAGCTACTATGTCCATTTGGTAATGTAGCACCAGGCTGAGAAGTTAACCTAGAACACAATCAAATTTAATATACAAACATATCAACATTTGTTTAGATAAGCAAGATATTATACTGGAATTATTATTTTAAATTTTGAAATGTTACAAATATAATTATTTAATGTTACTAATATTATTTTCACAACGTAACATTTTTTACTCTATGATGGGTAGCATCCCAGTTAACAAAATATCCTAAGAGTCATTTCATTATTTCAAGAAAAGCTTTAATAACAAATTATAAGCTGAATTTACTGTCATCTATCCTATAAATTAAAATCCCAATAAAAAGACTTAAGTTTAACATGCGGCATAAGTTTAACTGAGACCATGAGCAGCAGCAAAAACAGACAATAACTATTGGTTTTCGTTGACAAAATAAATTTCAAACTATCATAAATTTGTTCAAACAATAAAATTTAAGAGGAAAAAAGTATTTAAAAATAAATAACAATTACTTTTTTCAAAATATCTTGTTACTCATTTTAAACTGACAAATGAAAACTTAGCTGACTTCTCAAAAACAGTCATTTTATAATTCTCCTGTTTCAGTTGAAGAAGAGAAATGGAAGTCATTAAAGAGACACTGAAAAGGTCATCAAAACATCCAAACTTAAGAAAAAGTCACAGTACATCTTAGTATGATCAGAAAATTCATAAACAAAAATTAAATCACATAATGAAAGGGGGATCAATGCAAACTATGATTGATTTCAAATATAATTTTTTTAAAAATTAAAAAATCAAAGGAAAGGGCATTCAGAAATAGTAAATATATATAACTTTTCCATTCTATATAGTTTTTATAAATTTTGAATTAAAATTCCCTAAAGTTTTTAGTTACTCCAGCATTCTTCATGCTAAATTATAAATATGTATCATAATGCCCCTGGCCCAGTAAAAGGGCATAAGCAAAATGACTAAAGGGTTTGAACAAAAATTCAAACTATTATGTATCTTCAGGCTATCAAATAAACAGACATAAAGAACTCCAGTGTCCCCTTCTCCCTAGAAAATAAACAAAAACCACCTCATAATGTACTGTTTTTTAGAGAATATTTCATTTTTAGGATCTTTGTATAGATCTTTGTATAGAATGTCCATGACACTCTAGGCATATGGATGTAACTACAAACTAATTAATGTAACACAAGTATTCTAACAATGTTGCCATTGCACAATTTACTCAAAGGTAAAAGCACACAGAAGAATCAATTTTAACCCAGGCATGGTAGCGTATGCCTGTACTCCCAGCAATTTGGAAGACTGAGGCAGGAGGACTGCAAGTTCAAGGCCTGCCTGGGCTATACAGAGAGATTCTGTGTCAAAAATAAAACAATAATAATAATAATAATAATTGATACTGAGTGGGGATGTAGTTCAGTGGTAGCATGTGTACTCAGCATCCCAAATAAATTAATAAATAAAATTATTACTTATTCTCTCTTGCCCATACAACCCAAGACAATTTTTGATTTATAAGAGTTCCAAACCTCAACTGAGAAAAGGCCCAGTTTGGACAAAACTTAACCAACCTACTACTACCCCTTAATTCAAATGTGCCTCAGCAGACTGACATAGTGCTTATACTTTTGCTTAACCTCACTACTCCCTCATCACCTGGCCACAATAGGCAATTTTCAAGCATGCTATATTTTAAGTTTGGTTAGCTTTACTGAAGATGTAATTTTATCTGTATCTTAGAGTATGTCTATCATTCTAGTCAAGCATACTTCCACAGGACAACACCCCCAGTCGCCTTTTCTATTACACTAGAGGCATGTCTCATTTTCCAGGAGGCCTCCCCCAATAATACACATACACCCATAAACCCTACCCTCCCCACCTTCCCTCACACACACAGAGCCTCCAGGTTAAATAAATGACTAAATAAACTCCTAGTAGTTAAATAAATGTCAGCTGACAAAAGTCAACACAATAGTATTCTGTACTCAAAATATTTGTAAGCTACATCATCTACTTAGGTTAGCATGGGTGTTTGTGAATTCCTACGTAAAAAATTTTTTAAATATTAAAAGGTTTTGACTAAAAAATTCTCATTTTACAAAAAAAAATTAATCACTAAAGTTATGTTGATAAACTTGGGCTTTCAAATATATAAACCCACCTATCACACGAAAAATAATCTTTTTTTACCCAGGGCCTCGCGCCTGCATGCTCTGCAAGTGCTGGACTGCTGCACCCCCAGCCCATTTTTTAGTTTTTGAGACAGGGTCTCGCTAAATTATGCAGACTGCCTCTGGTCTTGAACTTGCGATCCTCCTGCCTCCATCTCTCAAGCCGCTGGGATTACAGGCATGCGCCACGGCGCCCGGCTCCAAAAATAATCTTCATATCCTATGTCTATCCACTTATGAAGACTTAGAAGTAAGTTCCAGGTCCACTTTTACTTGTATCTTCATCCAGTTACCTATCTCTATGACAAAAATTCTCACCAATCAACAGTAAATTCTTTAAAGAAATTAACAGTTCTTCAAAGTTCTTTAGGATTAATTATTTTTCACAGCTAATATAATTTTTATATATTTTCAATTGCTCTGCACATGAAATATTATTTCTAACAAGTTATTTTTGTAAAATAATAATTATTATTACAAAATAATAAATTTTTGTAAAATGTAATAATTTTACATTAGATGCTCAAAGACCTGAGTTACCAAAACAAAGTAATCAAAATTCTCAGGTTCGTGAGATAATAACAAATATAGGCCTTCAAATAAATCGTGATTTTACTGGGTACTATGGCACACACCTTGATCCCGGTGACTCAGGAAGCCAAAAAAATGATACCAAGTTCAACCCCAGAGGCAGCCTGCATAACTTAGCAAGACTCTGCCTCAAGATAAAAGAATAAAAAACGGACTAGGGTGCATCTTGGTGGTAGCACACTTGCAAAGTATATGTGAGGCTCTAGATTCAATATTCCAATCCCACAAAACATACACACACACATACACATAGTCCTTTTTTAAAGGAATATCATACTGTGTGGTACTTAAATGGAAGTATAATTATCTCCCACACCCTCCCAAAATATTTTGAAGTCCTTTTATATGAAAGATATAATCGTGATCAATTGACAAAGTCCTTCCAGAAAGACAAAACATGGAAAAAGTAGATTATGTAAACATACTTCAATAAATATTAATACTAAAAGAACACTGTTAGGAACACTTTAGAAAAAAGAGGCCTTGTTCACTCATTTAATAAATGCAGAATACAGATTACAACAGATAAAGGCTAAAAGTGCAATAAAATGGCAGTACTCTTTTTATTTTAGGAAGTTAGAATAGGCTGGACTTAAATTCCTGGGCTCAAGGGACACCTTAGACTCCAGAGTAGCTTGGCCTAGAGGCAAGCAGCACTGCAACTGGCTGGCAATACACATTTTAAATAGCATCACTATAATGACCTGGATTTATTTTACAAATGAAGGAGTATGGGAAAGGAGGAAAAAGTTTAACAAGCTATGAGTCATGTTTTTCTACTTAGTTCCCAGACAATGAAAAATAAAAAACTTAATGTGATACCTCTTATGGAACATACCATAATAAGTGCAACTCCTTAGAGACTAGTAAATATACAAGCTTGTCAAAGTCTATATATAACCCCAAGATTTTTTAATCAAAATGTAATAGCATCTAAAATTTATCTACTTATATGAAATCAAAATATCTTCAAATATTCAAAGAAGTAATGGAAAACAATGGACTTCCCTTTGGTTTGCAGTCCCCACATCATCAGCACTTCCACATCAAACAAAGACTTTTGGGGAAAACAAAAGCTAAAAATTCAAATTTCAATGTTTAAATCTTTACTATGTGTGTGTGCTAGCCATATTAAATTGAGTAAAATTAAGTTTTCCTGATACATATTGAATCAAACACAGAAAATTTAAGAGCAGATAACATTTCTTTAAAATTAATATTTCATTAAATTTTAGCATATCAATTGAAGTACAATATCCAATAATCTTAGAAAAGGGAGATTTTATTTATTCTCCAGTAAAACATATAAATCTAGCCCCATGTTTTAAAATTTCAGAACTATAAATATCAATGCATATTCAAGATCTATCAAAATCCTTATTCTTTTGGTAATAATAGGCTCTTTATAAAACAAATATATTTTATGGCATATTTAGACAAAATAAAATCACAGATAAAAATTATAATTTTAATACAAGTTTATAAGTATATTTATAGTATTTGTAAGACATTTGTTTTACATGTTAAGAAAATTAGCATTAATATTAGCCCTGAATCATATCAAGTAATTTATGAAAGATCAATGAGTTCTCCCTTCTCACCTGGCCTGACCAGTTGATATGTTCCATTCCTCTCGCTGACCAGTACTTCGTGATTTTGATTTGTCTTTGCAAACAGAATCTGGTTGTTTCAAAGTGCGTTTGGCTGGGGGAGATACGTGGCTATCACTTAAACTACCATCAACTTCAGCTTTCTGAAAAGTAATATTAAAAATATATTTGTTATTCCTATCAAGATATACAAATTAATATTCTTGGACAATCCAGAGTAGTATTTTTTACCAATAAATATTTACCAAATGATACAACATAGAAAATGTAATAATCTATAAATATAGAAAGAAAAAAAGATTAAATTTATAATCAGAAAAGTCCAAGCATCTTAGCACATGCCTGCAATCTCAGCACTCTGAAGGCTGATGCAGGAGAATTGTGAATTTGAGGCCAGCCTGGGCTACACAGAGAGACCATGTCTCAAATAAATAAATATATATAAAAGTATGCATTATTTGTTTTTATTTTGAAAAAGTTTCAAGAAAAGATATATGATTTTTCGAGTGCATGTCTATGACATGATGCCACATGCCCTCCTAAATACTCTGGTACATAATTCCAAAAATAATGATACTTTACTACTACACAACTCTCTCAATCAGAAAATCAACATTGGTATAACACAAACACATTCAAATTTTACCAAGTGTCTCAACAATGTCTCTTTCAGGTCCAAATTCCTATCCAGGAACATACATTGCATTTAGTTATCAGATCGTCCCCTATCTCCTTCAATCTAAAGCAGTGCTTCAGTCTTGCTCTATCTTCCTTTCATTCTATTTGCTTTTATTTTTTGATTTTTGGTTTTATTTTGGGTTTATATTGTTGTTCTTATTTTGAGTTTTTTGTTTGTTTGTTTTTGTTTGAGACAGAGTCTCACTGTATATCCCAGGCTAGCCTGGAATTCTCTATGTACCCCAGTGTGGTCTTATCTCCAGCTGATATTCCTGCCTCAGTCTCCAGAGCACTGGGATTACAGATGTGCACAACATCCTGATCCCCCAGCTCATGCTCTTGACTGTAATAGTACAGACAGCCCTTCAATCAGGGTCCAGTTAATGTTCCTCATAATCAGACTTAGGCCATGCATTTTGGAAAGAATACATGGAAATGATGCCATGTATTCTATACTCACCCCACTCTTCACTAGGGTTATTAACCATGATCACCTGGCTAAGTTTGTATCTGTCAGGTTTCTCCAATGTAGTTATTATTTTTCTCTTTGTATTTGACTAGATAATATTCTGATAATTCACCAATATCCTGATTGCTGACCAAACTGCCACCCACCAGTCATTATCTAATTCCATCATCCCTTCTTTATTTTTAATTGGCATTCTACGTTAAAGGGGACCTTTCCCTTTCCATTATCCATCAACTCATTTATATTAGAACAGACTTGTGGAGTCTTACTTTATGCTGATTCATGATCATTTACTTTCCTTATTTATTCTTTGCTCAGATTATATGGGATTTGAGCCAGGAACCATGGCACAGGTGTATAATCCCAGTGACTCATATGACTGAGGTAGAATGACTGTGAGTTTGAGACCAGAGGTAGTCTGCATAATCAAGATCTTGTTTCAAAATTAAAAATAAAATGAAATGAAAAGGGAGCTGGGAAGAAAGCTCAGTGGTAAAATGCCCTGCAGTCCTGCAAAAAAAAAAAAAAAAAAAAAAAAAAAAAAAAAAAAAAAAAAAAAAGAAAAGAAATATGCTTACACCAATACTGCCAATCCCAATTCCACATCTTTAATTTCTTCTATTTATATTTATAAACGCTTCTCAGCAATAAACTTGACTTCAATTATCTTCAGTACATTTATTTTTTTTTAATCTCTCAACCAGAGTCCTACTCTACCTATCACACATCTATCATGCTCCCTGCCTAACACTATGTCCTCAGACTACAGGAAGGTCACTGACTCTGCTGCAATACCCTCCTCTTTACCTCCCAATTCCTAGAATGCTAGGGGGAATAAGAAGAGAGAAATGGGAAGATTAACCTTTTCTTTAGTGAATAATTCTTATGCTAGTACTCTATACAAGTATCACTTGGAGCTAGTTAAGTAGAGTGCTTACCTAGCATGTGCAAGGCCCTAGGTTTAATCCCTAGCACAGGAAAAAAAAAGAGGTAAAGTATCATTTGACATTCTAGATCAGTATTTCAAAGGTATATATGGTCATTTTCGACATACTACTGAGGAAGGATACAAAGAGAGGGAAAGTTTAGGGAACAAGGGAAGGAAAAGATCCCTTACCCTGGTATCTGGTTTAAGTCTCGCCAGCCAAAAATCAAGGACTTTGACATGACTACTAAGAAAACTGCTGTGAGGACTGCCTGCATAAAGATATTATTTTGAGCCAGGCATGGTGGCGCATGCCTGTAATCCCAGCGGCTCAGGAGGCGGAGGCGGGAGGATCACAAGTTCGAGACCAGAGGCAGTCTGCGTAATTTAGCGAGACCCTGTCTCAAAAAGTAAAAAAAAATGGGCTGAGGTGCAGCTCAGTGGTCCAGCACTTGCAGAGCATGCAAGCACAAGGCCCTGGGTTCAACCCCCAGTACCGCAAAAAAAAAAAAAAAAAAAGATATTATTTTGAGAAATAGTTATACTTAGAATAAAAAAATGTATGTGACCTTTGAGTTTAACCTTGCTTTCCCCTCCACAATTTTGTGCTTCTTTGAGAACCTCACAAATGAGATTATGGGCCAAATTTAGAGTGAGCACATGCCCAGGTAACTCCCTCCTGACTTATTTGTAAATCTATACAATGCTACTCCTTGACCACCTGTGTAATCTCATTTTACTAAAGGGAAGTTTCTCTAATAGAAGGTATAACAAAATGTTTCTCCTTTAAACCCTAGACAACAGAACTTCTTCTTTTAACCTATTACCTATTTTGACCTGTTTCTGTCTTAATGGGACTTCCCTACAACAATGTATCTTGTAAAAGCCACTTCCTCATCTCATTTGCATAGAGGAAAGTTTCTTGTGATGGAAGGGGTGGGTAAAGCATCTTTGAACTGAACTGTAGGTTGCATCTTTGAGCAATGGAACCTCAAGGCCCATAGAGTCTATAAGTACCCATTGTAAAGATACCTCAACAACTCCCACTTTACTCTGATGCAAGTCCTATCCCTTACCTTAACAAACTCTGCAATTCTGCTTCATTCTCTGACTTGTCCTAAAATTCATATCTGTGACTGAGCCAAGGACCTGTCTTCACCTGAGCCATGTCCCGAGAAGGGGAACTCCTCAGGGCAGGCAGTAACAGTGGGGTACAGCAACCACCACCACAACTGACACTACTATATAAAAATATTTGAGAAAATCTAGTTGTTTCCTTTTATGCTATGTGTTTTTTAGAAAAATATATAAAAACTATCAATTTCATAAATATCCATCTCTATCATGTTTTCCCAAAGCAAGATTTTACACAACTAATAAAAACACAGTTATTAGAGGCTGTGGATATAGTTCAGTGACAGAGCTCACATTTCATATGCACAAGGCCCTCAGTTCAATCTCCAGCACTATAAAAAAGAGAAAATATGTATGTACTGTTACTTCTAGCCAACAATCATAATACAACATATGATAAAAGGTATCTAAGTATATTCTATAGAAATAACATTCACTAAACCTTTCTCCCCAAAAAGGCCAATATATAATTTTGTGCTTTAATACAATTTACCATGAAATGGTTTTAAAGCCACAAGACTACACTGGTACTAAGCAGCACAAAAAAGAAAAGCAATTAGAAATTCGAAGATAGGAATGTCTATGTTGTACATAGGGCTGCTATGAGTCGGACCCAACTAGACAGCACCTAACAACAATAATAATTAAGGTTAAGAAACATGTCAGTTGTGCAACATACACACCACTTATTAGGTTAAGTACCCAAGAAGCACTGGTTGGCTACTTGCAAACTATCCTTAGTTGGGAGTGGGGCGGGGGGCGATTTTGAGATACAATTCAATCATCTAGTAATACTTTGTCAATAAATATACTTTATTTTTAAAGTGAGTGCTTTTTAAAATGGTACTGTTTCCTAGCCCTTTGTCTTATCCAATCCCAGCCTTTAACAGACTAAGAAATACTGAAACTCAGAGATAAGTTAACTAGCCCAACATTATTTGGCTAATAAATGACGAGGAAAAAAAAACCTAAATTTAGTTTCTTTATACCATCTCAGATACTCTATCACTGGATATTTATAGTCTCCAAGGTTTATAGTCTCCCAAGGTTCAAGAGGGCTGGGATTTAGTTCAGTTGGTAGAGCGCCGCTCTGCAGTCTTTGAGGTCCCCAGTTCAATTACCAGCACCATAAAAACGGGAGAAGGACCTGGCAACCCATTCTTGAGGCAATCCTGAAATAATCAGCCATTGAAAACCCTATAAGGGTCACTATGAGTCGGACTCACTTGACAGCCCCTAACAACAACAACAACAACAACAACAACAACAACAACAACAAGGTTTAAGAACCCCCTCGTGTCTGTCAGCTTGTCATGCTATGGGGGCTTGCATGTTGCTGTGATGCTGAAAGTTAGGCCATCAGTATTTCAAATACCAGCAGGGCCACCCATGGTGGATAGATTTCAGCTGAGATTCCATCCTAAGAAGATGAACCAGGCAGCCCACTTCCAAAATAATTGTTAACTGCCATCAAGTCAGTATCCAACTCATAGCGATCCTATGTACAACAGGTGAAACACTATTGTCAGTGATTCTCTGCTGTTCATAGGGTTTTCAATGGCGGATTGATTTTTGGGAATGGGTTGCCGGGGTCCTTCTCCCAAGCCTACAGCACCTGGTGTTCCCAGGCAGTCTCCCATTCAAGTACTAACCAGGTCCGACACTACTTAGCTTCTGAGCTCTGATGGGATCAGATGCCACAGGGCTATAGCTGCAGGCTCCAAAATAATTGCTGCTGTTGTTGTTGTTGTTAGGTGCTGTCGAGTCTGTATCCTACTCATAGCAATCCTCATAGGGTTTTCAATGGTTGACTGCTTCAGAATTGCCTTGGGAGTGTATTGCCACGTCCTTCTCCCATTTTGCGGTGCTGGGAATCGAACTGGAGACCTCAGAGACTGTAGAGCAGCGCTCCTACCAACTGAGCTAAATCCCAGCCCCTCTCCCCTACTAGCTCCAACATTTATACATTATTATTTCACAAACTAATTGGAGAAAGCTCTCTTTTCATTGAGCATCTACAGGTATTGAAGTTTCCCAAACACTTGTACTCTGGAAACAAATACCAGGTACTAGGAAATTAAACACACATACGCGCGCACGCACACACAGACACAGAGTGTGTGTGTGTGTGTGTGTGTGTGTGTGTGTGTGTGTGTGTGTGTGTGTGTAAAATATTTTAAGTCTAATAATTCTTAAATGATCCAAGTATGAAAAGCACTTTAATATCAATATAGGTAAACATGTACATTTATCAACCATTCTCATATCCTACTGGCTGTTTTCTGAACTTCCATTCAGAAGTTATCTCTCAAACGATTGTCTATATACTACCTAAATCAGAATCACCTGTATTAGTCACTACAGAAATATAACCTGCTGAACCAGAACTTCTGGAAGTGGAACAGTTTTAACAAAGGCCTCCAAATGATGCTTAGCATCCAAAAGTTTGAAGACCTCAGGCAAATAACAAGGTTTAAGTTTAATGATGTTTAAGTTTAATGATGAAGCACATCATAGTAACTGCTACACTGTATTGATCTTTTTACTTATCATGAAAGGGTTTCACTTTTTACTTGGCTCTATGACAGATACCTCAGTATAAACAATATTACAAAAGTCTCCTTCCCTCCAAAGAAATCTAGTGATTTAGATAAAGCAAACAATCAAGATGTAAATAGGTACAAAATAATTACTTTGGTACCATTTAATTAACTTCAAGCTTTGGGAAAGCTTTTATCTACAAATCTGATGCTAACAATTTACCTTTAATAGGATGATCATAATGTTCAACCTTAACTTTTTCATCTTCAATGCATTTTTACCATGTAATTATAACCTAACCCTTTGAGGAAAGGCGTTACTAGTTTCATGACAAAGATATTTCACAGAGATTATGCAATCTACCCACAGCCATTTACCAATCTGTCAGTGACTACAACCCATGAGGAGGAAAGGTATCTCAGACTATGCAAATAATTTCATTTAACAAACATTTATTGAGATCCTACTAGGTACATAAGATGTAGAAGGAAGCAATAAAAAGGATGACTAAGAGTTACTTGGACTCAATACACAATTTATTGAGTTGATAAACAGTCACAATGGCCATATGTCATAGCTAATACTTTAATGGTACAAAGTCTTCAGAAAGCAAAAAACTGGAAATAACTGCTAGTAGAGATGAATATGACATCATAAATGATGTGGACCTTAAAAGATGATGTAGAGTTTTCTGCAGAAATGGAAAGATGTTTTGTAAAAGTTTAACAATAGAACTCATGCCATGAGGCGCAGTAGCACAAATCTGTAATGCCAGTGACTTGGGAGGTGGAAGCAGGAAGGCTGCAAGTTTGAGGACTGAAGCAGTCCATGTAACTGAGACCTTGTCCTAAAATTTAAAAATAAATTAAAAATGGGCTGGAGGTGCACCCCAGAGGTAGAATACTTGTAAAATATGTGCAAGGCCCTGGATTCAACCCCCAAGTACTACAAAAAAATAAAAATAAACATAAGAAAAATAGAACTCATAAAATACTGGAGCATGATTCAAAGAGATAACTTCCAAGGCAAGCACAATGATAATAACATCAAATGCTACAGGAAGTGAAAGTACAATGAAAAGATAGTCATTCCCACTTGACTTTTTAAATGCCAATCTTCTGAAATAAATATTTTTCCAATTTGCAAAAATTATTTTTTCCTCCAGTCGTATTAGAGTCTCTTAAACCTACTCATCAGCTACCATAAATACTGGCAATTATTTGAGCCACAAATATTATAGAATTAGGCAAGAGAACTTGAGAATAATGAAACAGAGAAGAATATATGTTGCTCTGGTTTTCAAGGAAGCCTTCATTCCCAGATCCAAATTTGTTAGAAATCTAGAATCTGGGTTTTAATCTAAAGACAAAAACAACAAATTCAAGTATAGCATTTAAAATGAAGAGATTCAAGGAAATAAGTAAATTAGCAGACCACTCACTAGATAAGCTCAAGACTTACTGGTGTCATCATCAGAAACTGTGAAAGCAACTGGGGCACAGTACATACCTATAATCCCAGCAACATGGGAGACTAAGGCAGGACTCCAAAGTCAGCATGCACAACTTACTGAGACCCTTCCTTGAAATAAAAAAAAGGGGGGGTTGGGGTTGCAGTTCAGTGGTAGAGCACTTGCCTAGTAAGTGTAAGACCCTGAGTTCAACCTTCCAATACTCCAAAAAGAAAAGAAGAAAGAGAGGAAGGAAGGAAGGAAGGAAGGAGGGAAGGATGGACTGTGAAAACAGAAATAAAGAAATTGATTCAAGAAAGCAAAATAACTAGATTAGTGACATAAATACAATATGGCAGGCACAGTAGTACACACCTGTAATACCAGTGACTTGGAAAGTGGAAGCAGGAGGATCCCAAGTTAAGGCCAGAGCCAGACCACATAACTTAGCAGACTCTGACTTAAAATAAAAAAGTTAAAAGGGGGGAGGGGTGAGCCCAGTGGTAGAGCACTTGCAAAATATGTGTGAGGCCCTGAGTTTAACCTCCAGTACTACTAAATAAACATAATTAATTAATTAAAGCCAGGTATAAAAAATGGTGGTGGTTGTTGTTTAGGGTGTGCCTGGAGGTAGCCAGAGAACAGCTGTTGAAGCAAGACACATAATGTGGAATCATGATTTGCAAAGGCAGGTTTGGAATTCTAGCCAGAAATATAGGAAGATGTCTATCAGTCTGTGGGAAATGCAGCTCAGAGATGAAATAAGAGGTAAAGAGTAAAGATGGACATGAAACACGTTAATAAAAGGATCACAGGTTAAAAAAAAAAAAAAAAAAAAAAAAAAAAAAAAAAAAAAAAAAAAAAAAAAAAAAAAAAAAAAAAAAAAAAAAAAAAAAAAAAAGTAGGCAGAAGTCAAAACCTTCCAGAATGCCTACATGAAAGAAACGAGCAAAGGCGATGTCATAGAAACCAGGGAAAAACACAGGGCTCACTAAAACAGCAGGGGGAGTAGAACTTTGTTCCAAAAAGACTTTAACAGAGAAAATCTAATAAACCATTGAGTTTTTAATTAGGAGATCACTGTTCCTTCAAATATGGCCGTTTCTGTGAAAAGATGGGTAGAAATACCTAGGTGAAAAACTGAATAGTGAGAAAATACAGGTGATGACCCCAGAGCTACTTTTATCAGAATTAAGAAATAAGAAAAAGAAAAATAGCCAGGCATGATGGAACAAACACCTATATAATTCCAGGACAGGCAGGAGAATTGAGAGTTCAAGGCCAGCTTGAGTTACATACTGAGACCTTGTTTAAGAAAAGAAAAGAAAAGAAAAGAAGAAAGGAAGGAAAATAAAGGATGAAAATAGTTTGAACAGGCTACAAAGTAGGGCAAGATAAGAAAGGATTTTCTTTTGTAAAAGGATAAAATAATCTGGTTTCTTGCAAATAAAAGAAAAACCATAGATGAGAATAAAATATGTTCTTTAAAGAGTAAGATAACTGATGAGAGAAAGATCCTCAAAGAAAAGGAGAAAACAGAATTAAGAATATTTTCCCCCAAGTTAGATCAGAAAGTATATGGGTAGAATCAGTCTTTTCCAATTTCCTTAATAAGACAGCCATTTTATCTGCACTTCTTTTTTTTAAACAAGTACGCCAGGAATCATGAGAAAGTTTAGAAGTGCAGTAGATTTCTTTTTCTTTCAATTATAAAAAGACTATACAGAAGTAGCAGTTACCATGACTGCAGAAAACAACACTCAGACTGCTATTCATTTAGTCAGGGCCAACAGTATCCTACCAAGTCCTGAAACTGCAGGCAGACAAAATGTACTAAATTTTTCTCAAATATTCCAAGAATAAGGCTTACTACTTCAATATTTCTAAACAATCATTAGGAAATATAGAAATGGGAAAAATACATAGAATTAAGTATTTGGCAAAGAGTTACAGAAAGAGAAAACAGCCCACAATAACTTAAAGTGTTCTTTTCTTCCAGATAAAAATTTCTGGAAGATAGTTTTTGGTTTTAACCTGAAAATATTCAGGCTGGAGATGTAGCTCAGTGGTAGATCTCTTGTCTGGAATGTGCAAGGCCCTGGGTTAAATCCCCAGCACCACCAAAAAACTAAAATTTAAAAAAAATTTGAAAATATTCCATTAATTTAAAATGAAAAAGAGGCCTAGGGGTGCAGGTCAGTGGTAGAGTGCTTGCCTAGCAAGTGCAAGGCCCTGGGTTTGATCCCCAGCACTGCCAAAAAAAAAAAAGGATTGAGAGTTGCAGCTCAGTGCTAGAACACTTGCCTAGCATGTATAAAGCCCTGGTTTCAACTCCCTAGTACTGAAAAAGACGACACAAAATGAGAAGAGAAGAAACATGAGCCAGGCATGGTGCCACATGCCTGTGGCACATGCCTGTAACCCCAGCACTCAGAAAGTTGAGGCAGGAGGATCAAAAGTTCTAGACCAGCCTGGGCTACACAGTGAGTCCCAGGCCAGGCTGGGCTACACAGTGATAACTCTGTCTCACAAAAGAGAGAGGAATCATGGGGAGAGAGGAAAAGAGAAAAAATATGGATATTGAAACATACTATAAACCGGGCAAGGTGGCGCACACCTATAATCCTAGGAGAGGCAGGAGGATCACAAATTCGAGACCAGAGGCAGTCTGTGTAACTTAGCGAGACCCTGTCTCAAAAAGTAAAAAACTGGGCTTGGGGTGCAGCTCAGTGCCCCAACACTTGCAAAGCATGCAAGCGCGAGGCCCTGGGTTCAACCCCCAGTACCAGAAAAAAAAAAAATTTAAAATAAAATAAACTTTTGACTGAGTTATTCCACTTCACCAAGAAAAGAAAGGACACTTTCTGCTACATTATTTATAACATTAAAAACATGAAGACAAACGCTGGGTGCTGTGGCACAGCCTGTAATCCCAGAGGCTCAGGAGGGGCAGAGGCAGGACTGATGCAAACTCAAGGCCAACCAGGGCTACACAGGGAGTTCCAGGCCAACCTGGACTTCACAGTGAGACTCTGTCTCAAAAAAAAAAAAAAAGTAAATTGCCTTAGTTTACACAATCAAGTACACAATTACAACAATCACTCACCCTAAGTGTAAACATCAGAGTACTCTAGTTAAACAGTAATACTAAAAAGTAAAGAAAATGAACTTTGTATCAAGTAAATTCAAAGTTTTAGCCCCTGACAAGTGAGCCACTTAGCACATGGGCACTGAAAGGGTCAGCAAAAGTATGCTTCAAGCAGCACCAAGTCAGGGCAGAGGTATAGCTCAGTGGCAGAGTACTTGCCTAGCATGTGTAAGGCTCTGAGTACAATCCCCAGTAGTGTCAAAAAAAGAAAAAGCACCAAGTCTTGTTTACTCAAGTAAGTGTCAGTACATTTCCCCAGCCATCAAACATGCTAAAAATACTTTTGCTTACTTATGTTTGTGGATAAATCTTCTAAGTGCCAATATCTTAATAATATGAGTAATAGTGTTGGGGAAAAATGAGAATATTGAGAAAAAGTTTATAACATGTTTTTAATCAAAGCTGAAATGTATTTCACTTAAAAATTGTTAAAGCTTAATGTTACCAGTTGTAGACTTGCTTGTTAAAATTTATCTTGCTGTATGCCAAGGAGTCTCCCTCACATTCCAACACTGCTGGTCCTCTCTCCCTGTCTGCCCTTGCCCACCTGTAACCCTGGCAACTATCTCAGTCTGTTTTAAAATATTGCTTAGCCCACCTGAAGATGGTCACATAGACCTTACACATATGATCATTCCAAATAAGGCACAACAACCCTCACCCTGCTAAAAGCTATATAACTCCAGGAAAACAAAGACCCAAGGTCAGTCCATGAAAGGACATGTTTCCTCAGGCTGATCTATTAGCTAATAAATAAACTTTTTATTTTACCCAAGATTCTTTGTCTCTCAAAGTATTTTCCGTTTCTCGTGCTGCTTCATTAAACGGTGCACTGACCAGGAACTGAAATTAACTTCTGGCCACATTGGTCATTGGCTCAGACCCTGTTGGACTGAGTTTGGCCTCCCAACTCCTCTAAGGGGGAGGTGCACCCCCGGGAGACATTCCTTTGCCCCCTGGGAGACTTGGAATGCCTACTTGCTGCCAGAAGTTGGACCAAACCCCGGAGGAGAGACAAAGGACACCCGGAGGAGAGACAAAGGACACCCGCATGGGTGACCTGATGACTTTGGTAGGACACCCCAGGAAACTGACCCTAGAAAGATCGGAATTTGGAATTTCTTTTAACCTGTCCTTTGGACAGAAGAGGGGCCTGATCTCCCCATATTAGAGGTTATTAAAATCTCTTTGGTTGGACACTGCTATGAGCTCATTTCCAGGGACCCAAAGTCCCATCTATTGGACATACACATATGTCCATTTATGGAGAAGGAAGTCTCATTTGAGTGTTTGGACACAGACATGTGTCCATTTGGAGAGGCAAGTCACATTTGTTGGGATCTATCATGTGTCCATCTGTGGAGACATAACAGCTCATTTATTGGACTAGTCATTTTGATTTCCAATCTATCCTCCTAAAAGTTCCCCAGGACAGAATGCTTAGACTCTCTGTGAAAGTGCGTGAATTATGAGTGATTGTGAATGCACAGTGTAAACCACAGGCTGTTCTGTTGGTGTTCCAAGATAAAGGGGAAGGGCGCTTGCACTTAAAAAGTCTTCCTAGAGTCGCAGACTTGAATGGGACTGATCTGCAATTCCACAAGAATGTTTGAATAAGCAATAGGGGGGCTCTAGGGATGAGAAATCCTCTTTATGCCCAGACAGCCTTGAGAGTGCATGTCATGCAGCCAAATAGGCATTTGAGAGAGCTGCTTCTTGGGGCTACCCTTCCTTTGTTTGTCCTGCCTCACTGTTCAAGGGCATCACATACACCAAGTAGATCCATCAATTATGGGAAGAGGAACATCTCTTCCCACTATTTTAAAATGTATACTTGAGAATTTTAAGAAAGGTTTTTCTGGAGATAATGATATCAAAATAAGATCCACCAAATTTAGGACCCTGCAGCACCCCACTTGCACAGTGCCGGTAGCTGCAAAGGTGCCCACCACGCCCTAAGCACTGAGTCCACCCACTGCTCCTGCACCAAAGAGCCCAGCACCATGGGATAAAACTTGGTACGCAGCCACTGCTGCCTGTGACCACCTCTGACACCACTGGCTGCCCTGAAAACAAGTCACAAATAGCCGCCACCAGCGCCAAGTCCAAATAAACCTAACACATCTTATAATGTTTATAAGATTTTTTAAAAATATTTATGAAGTAATAGGTATTTTCCTGTATTTCTAGACATAATTAAAAAATTAACCTTAATAGTCTTTTATATGCTCTAAATTTAAAGTCTATTTTAGTCATTAAAAAAAGACTATTGCTGCTATAAGCAATTTTATAATTTATGTTCTCAAACTCACTAAATTTATTTAAGAACATAATCTGAACATCCAATTGGAGAGTATTTCTTATAGTCTAGGGGTGACTAAAGACTACAAAATGTAATCTAGATTTTTAAAGCCTCTATTTTCTCCACCTTTATCTTCTTTACGAAATTGTTGGTTTATGCTCCTATAAATTAAATTGTACAGGTTTTCTTCCAACTCATATGGTAGCTAACAGACAGTAATTTTATCTTAAAGTAAGAATGTCTGATTGTGCCAGAATGTAAAAGGAAATAAGGAAAGCTCAACACAAAAATATGTAGTAAGTTGTAGAAGGCTAGAGGAGATAGGAAGTTGTAGAAGGCTAGAGGAGATATGGACTTTATTTGCCTTCATTTCTAATACCTACAAAACATGAGTTTAAAAAAACCAATAATACATGATAAAAATTTGACCATAGTGGATCAGTTTTGATTATATATATTCATAGGATAGAAAAGATTGGTAGCCGGGCGTGGTGGCGCACGCCTGTAATCCCAGAGGCTGGGGAGGCGGAGGTAGGAGGATCGCAAGTTCAAGACCAGAGGCAGTCAGTGTAACTTAGCGAGACCCTGTCTCAGAAAATAATAAAATCTACAAAATGGGCTGGGGGTGCGGCTCAGTGGTCCAGGCCCTGGGTTCAACCCCTAGTACCGCAAAAAAAAAAAAAAAAAAAAAAAAAAAAAAAGATTGGTAAATCTTCACTACAAAATGTTTCTGTTGAGAAGGGGAAAGAGGACTAAAGCCCTGTCATCACAGGTTTATAATGGTAAACAATTCAAGTCAGTGTTAACTATTATATAAAATATATTTGCCAATGAACACAAAAATTAGAAAAAACTATAAATAAAAAGTCATTAATGAGGTTCGAACATGAAAGTTACATTGGAGTTGGATTTCATTTAGAGGGAAATAGAAGTCATTAATGAAGTTTGGACGTGAAAGTTACTTTAGAGTTGGATTGTATTTAGAAGGAAATAGGAAGTCATTGATGAGGTTCAGACATGAAAGTGCCATACTCTTAAGTAGATATTATTATAAAAATGATAAATTGACAAGATTAGATACTGGGAAACTAGTTAAAAGGACTTTATTACATTCCTGGAATTCAATTTAATATGCCATAATAATAATAAAATATTTCCTTTAATTACTATGAGGGAAAATTAAATGGTCAATTCTATTAAAACAAATTTCTAAGAGATATTACTTTTCTGTTCTTAAAGGTTATAAAGGATTCAAAGCTATTATGTCTTTATTTTCTTATATTTTTTTCAAGAAAAGAAATTATATAATCAGACATTTCATTGCTGGTTTGGGTGCATAGGAATTTGATAAAAGTTTTGTTCAATGTTTGGTAATACTTAAAATTGTTACATGCACATTGCTAACAGATGTTAAAATTTAAACATTTTTGGTTTTAGTGGTTATAGGCTAGATTATGGACACATTTAAATCTATATCCCAATTACTGTTAAAACAAACGAGACAGATAACTAGATAAATATGGTCACTGTACTTTCCCCTCACTCTCAGGATGTATTCCTTAAGATTAATGATCAATATTAGCAATATAAAAATTTCTTCATGCCTAATCCCATTGTATCAATAATGCTGTAACTTATAGTAATTTACCAACACTCTAAAGCGCTTAACCTATATAAAACAAGATTTTAAGACTTCTAAAACAAGATTCCAAGACTTGTACATAAATGTTAAAAAAAAAAAAAAAAAAACAGTCAAACCTAAATTGAACAACAAAACAAAACAAGGATGACCCCCTTGCCTGCAGGCAATGGCCATTACAGTTATGCTAATAAAAGAGACAAACCAACTCTGGGACAGAAGCTGATAGACTACCAGTCCCATGCTATGATGGAATTGTTAAACTCTCAGAGGCCAAAATTGGCTTTCTAATAGCCACATCATACAGTACCATACAGTGAAAACCGTCATTTGACCATCACTACTGTGAAAGCCCTTAACCCTGCCACTTACCTGCGCACTGAACTAGGCCCACCTGATAAGACAGACTTGATCTCCACATAACTTCTCTGACTATTGGTGAGTACATCCTTTGCACAGATGGAGTAGCTCAGTCAGAGATAGAACTCGCCGCTCTGAATATGCTATTGTCACCCCTGAAGAGATGCTCCTAGCCGGACATCTTCCACCTGGATGTTCAGCTCAGAGACCTGAATTACAGGCATTGATTCAAGCACTCAAGTGTACCAAAGGAAAAAAGGATCAACATGTACACTGACTCCAGATATGCTTTTGCCACTGTATGTGTCCATGGCATGCTATATAAAGAGAGAGGGCTACTCACAGCTGAGGGAGAATAGATTAAAAATAAGAAAGAGATTTTACAGCTTCTGGATACAATTTAAAAACCCTTAAAAAAGTAACTGGAATTCAACCCTAGATTCATCACTCCCAGATTAAGAGAACTCACCTTCACCCTGAGAACAACTGGACATGACAACCTAACCTGTCAGACCCTCTAAAGACAACCCTGCTAAGACAATGCTCTCAACGCCCTGATCCTGTCACTCCAGAAGCTGATAGGTCCACACACAGCTGAAGAAGTTAAAGGAGACAGCGCTCTCAAAAAAGGGGACCCATAAACAGTTGTGCTGCCTTGTTTTCTGGAACTGTTTTAGCCACTGCTTTTATTCTGTGTATAATTGGATTTGTATTTATTTTTGGTGTTACTCTTGCTGCCACTGCCCCAGAGACTGGAAAATCTGGCAGAAATGCTCACATGCTATTGCATATTGGGTTATCATCTCACTTTTCTGTTTCCTTTCTGCTTAGGGTAGATATAGGACATTAGGACTTTAAACTGGCCATGTACAAACCTAAAGATTCAAAGTTTGATGCCTAAACTAGATTGATCAAAGTGATCAAAAGAAGAGCCAGGAGGATATCATTTATCCATTACAATTGATGCCTTCCCCCATCAACATTATGACTGAGCAGGAATTGTAGATTGTGGAGGATATAATTTAGAACAATCCTACTATACATTAAGATCAAAGATATACTTAAAGCCCCAAGGGAAAACATCCTAGCTAAGTGACCAATACATGCACGTTCTGTACAAATAGATGAAGAATCATCCTGATACGAGAAAAAGGGGGGAATGTGGGGGAAAAAATGAGAATATTGAGAAAAAGTTTATAAAATGTTTTTAATCAAACTGAAATGTATTTCTCTTAAAAACTGTTTAAGCTTAATGTTACTAGTTGTAGACATTAAAATTTATCTTATTATATATGAAGGAGTCTCTCTCACCTTCCAACACTGCTAGTCCTCTCTCCGTCTGCCCTTGCCCACCTGTAACCCTGGCAACTATTTTAGTCTGCTTTTAAATATTGCTTAGCCCACCTGAAGATGGTCACATAGACTTTACACATGTGATTATTCCAAATAAGGCATAACAACCTTCACCCTGCTAAAAGCTATTAAGACCAGAGGGCAGTCCACTGAGAGGACATGTTTCCTCAGGCTGATTTATTTTTGGTTTCTTGTGCCACTTCAATAGAAGGAATGAAAAAGAGAGAAATAACACTTGAGGAAAAAAGATAAATTTATCACTATCAAACGGAAGAAAGATCAGACTGAAAGATCTAAGATTGCCAAATAAAAGTGTGAAGAAAAAAATTCATGGCAGAAATTATAGTAAAATTCATGAATGAAGAAAAAACTATATAAGCTTTGAGAATAAAGTGCCTACAAAAGAAAAAGAAACCATCAAAGAGAGAAAAAAAGTTTTAAGACGTAGTAAAAGAAACCATCAAAATTTCAGTAGTAGCAGGGCGTGATGGCACATGCCTGTAATCCCAGCAATTCAGGAGGTAGAAGCAGAAGTATCAAGAGCTCAAGGCCTGAGTCAGCTTGTGTAATTTAGCAAGACCCTGTTTCAAAATAAAAAGTAAAAAATGGGCTGAGGGTGCAGCTCAGTGGTAGAGCGCTTGCAAAACCATGCATGAGACCCCAAGTTCAAATCTCCAGTACTGGAAAAAATTCAATAATAACACCCCATGCAAGACAACAATACAGAAAGAATATTTAAAGTACTGGACCTAGAATTTTGTATGTAGCCAAGTTTTCATTTAAATGCAAGGGCATAATAGAAATGTTCACAGGTATATAAAACCTTAGAAACTTTGTCACAAAAAGTTCCACATTGAGAACTCTTGGAAGAAGAGACATAAATACATAACAATGTGAGAGATATAAAGAAATGTTGAGATAAGGTGACTTTGTAAAACTTATGGTTACTGTAATGAAAATTCCAAAGAAAAGAAAAAAGACAAAGTACTTCTATCAATAAACAAAATCAGAACTTTTTATCCCCAGCATATCAAAAATTTTTTAACAAATTTAAAAAAATTTTTAAATAAAATTAGGCAGTATAACGTTTAAAAAGAGGTAGAGCATTGGGAATATGTTCAAGAGTATGTGGTTATATTACTTTTTTTGGTGTACAGAGCAGCTGAAACAGGATCTTGCTTGTTGCCCAGGCTGTCCCAGAACTCACTAAGTAGACCAGGATGGCATGAAACTCAAATCGATCCTCCTGCCTCAGCCACCCCAGTGCTGAGATTATAGGAATACATCACCACACTCACTTTGGAAATCTAATATTTTTTAAAGAAAAATAAGACAGAAGCAGAAGCATAAGACTAATCACCACATATATATATATATGTATGTGTGTGGACATATGTTTACATATGTTTATATTTTTTATATATCTATGTTGTTGTCATTAGGTGCCATCAAGTCACATAAAACTTTAAAGATATATAAAAATATATATCTATATATTTGTGAGTATATTTATATGTATACATTATATATTTAATATATATTTATATGTCTATATATAAATATACTCAAAGATACATACTTATAGATTATATTTTGTTTACATATATAAATTTATACTCATACACACAAAAACTTTAAAACCAGAATACACACAAATTTGACCTCATGAACATATCTGTAACACTGCACCCCTAACTGCAGAATCTCTATTTTTCAAGAGTACATGGAACATTTACCAAAGAAACCATAAACATAGGGACAAAATAAGAAAAGAACAACTTCAAAAGATAGAAATCAAGCCTGGCATGATGGCACACACCTGTAACCCCAGCATTGTGAGGCCTAGGCGGAGGTTGAGGCTGAGGCTCTGGCTGAGGCAGGAGGATCAAAGTGAGTACAAGACCAGCCTGGTCTACACAGTGAGTTCCAGGACAGCCCTGTCTCTAAATAAATAAATAAATAAATAAATAAGTACCATATGGAGTATGTTCTCCAAGCATAATAACATTAAACCAGAAGGAAATAACAAAAAGATAATCAGAATATAATTGGTGAACTATGTCGAAAAGTAAGCAATATACTACTAGATAAACAATGAATGAAAGAAGAAAGTAAGATGGAAATTGGATACTATTCTTAAATAAAAGTTTATTTTAAAAACATATGCAAGAAGAATTTAAACAATAACAAAAAGAATATGAACTGTTAAAATTTTAGGTAGAACCTAAAATCCTGTAGTGCCAGCTACTCAGAAGGCTAAATCCTAAGGATCTCATGAACCCAGAGTGTTCAAGACCATCCTGAACAACACTGTGAAACCCTTATTTAAAAAAGAAAAAAAAAATAATCAATATGGAACAAGAGATTTTGACTCAATAAATTCACATTATATTTTCAATCTCTTAATTCTTTAATGTTTTGATCACCTATTCATATTTTGCTATATTTTGCAGAAAATATACAACAGCATTCATTTTTTCCAGGCACACAAAAAATGTTTACCAAATCTGACAATACATAAGGTAAGCATCAAATTCCACAAAAATAATAGCATGCAAATTGTTTTGTGATCAATTTTTCATGCTCTTGTTATTGTTAGGTGCTGCAGAGTCAGATCCAATTCATAGCAATCCTAACTACAACAAGATGAAACAATACCCAACACTCTGCCATGCATGTGATCTTTTTATGTTGGAGCCGATTTTTGCAGACACTATGCTTCTTCTCATTTTCAGCAGCAAAAGGAAGTCCCAAGGGCTTTACTCCATTCCTGTCACTAAAGTCTACTCTACTTTGAGGAGGCAACTCTTCCCCAGTCATTTCTTGAATGCCTCTCAGCCTGGGGGCTCATTTTCCAGCACTATATCTGACAGTGTTTCTCTGCTATTCATAGGCTTTTCAATGGCTCATATTTTTGGGAGTGGGCTGCTGGGTCCTTCTCCCTAGTCTGTCTTAGCCTAGAAGCTCAGCTGAAACCTGTCCACCATGGGTGGCCCTTGTTGGTATTTGAAATACCGGTGGCATAGCTTTTAGCATCACAGCAACATGCAAGCCCCCCACAGCACAAGCTAACAGACACATGGGAGTTCCATGCTGTTGGACAGGATAAATTATGATAAAGGTGTCAATTCTCTACAAATTAATCTATGATTTCAAATACATTCTTTTTTCTTTTTCTTTTTTTTTTTTTTTTTTTCAGTACTGGAGGTTGAACCCAGGGCCTCGCACCTGCATGCTTTGCAGGTGCTGGACCACTGAGCTGCAACCCTAGTCCATTTTTTTTACTTTTTGAGACAGTGTCTTGCTAAATTACGCAGACTGCCTCTGGTCTCGAACTTGTGATCCTCCCGCCTCCGCCTCCTGAGCCACTGGGATTACAGGTGTGTGCCACGGCGCCCAGCCTTCAAATATATTCTTGATCAAAATTTTAGGTGAATTTCTTTTTCTTTTTCTTTTTTTCCTAAGATTAGATATGGCTAAGTAAGTAGCCTGTCTGCAGCCATAGCACCCTAGCATCTGATCCCACCTCATCTCAGAAACTAAGCAGGGTCAGCATGGTTAGTCCTTGGATGGGAGACTACCTTGGGAATACCAGGAGCTGCAGGGTAGGGAGGACCTGGCAATCTACTCCAGAAACAATCCACTACTGAAAACCCTATGAATAGCAGAGAAGCACTGACAATAGTGCCGGGCATGACACAGTGTCAGAGAGTGTTTCATTCTGTTATATACAGGATCCCTAAGAGTCAGACCTGACTTGACAGCACCTAACAACAAGAAGTAAGTAGCTTAGGGTTCCCTCAAACTTGCCATGCTCCAGCCTTCATCCCTGAAGTCTAGAGATTACAAATGTGCTTTACCATCCCAGGTTCTAGGTAGATCTTTTGAGGAACTCTATAATGTTAATTAGAAAAAAATGTTAATTAGAAAAAAAATCCCCAAATAACTAAGCCAATTTTGAAAAATAATGCAGGAGATCTTCTATTTTAGGATATTAAGACATATGAAAATCAAAGTATTAAAATCAAGGTGATACTGACACAAAAATAAACAGACCAACAGAAAAGAAAAGAAAGAGAGCACAACATGTATAAGACTTAGTTTATTACAAAGTGGGGACATGTTGTCTAGAACAATGAACAAAATTAATCAAAAACCTAAAAAGAGCTGGGTGCAGTGATACATGCCTATAGTCCCAGGTATTCTGGAAGTGGAGGCAGGAGAATCACTTGAGCCCAAGGGTTCAAGAACCAGCCTGGGTAATATTGGGGGCAGGGAGAACCTAAATAGGAAAGGCAAAACTATATATGTATATACAAGGTCATAATGTAAATCGTATCCCTTACTATGGGACCAAAAAAGGTTAAAAATCACTAATCTATAAAGCTTTTGGAAAACCATAAGAAAAAACAGCAACTTCAATGGAAAATAGAAAAATGAGCAAAGGCCTTAACAAGCATTTTAAGAGGTAAGGAAACCAAAATAAAATTCATATGGATATAAAGAGCTGCTCAAATGCATTAATAATCAAAAAGAAGACACATAATGCCAAATATCAGCAAGTATATAGGAATACAGGAACATGTATATTTAAAATTCAATGGGTATATACTACATATTACTAGACAGCTATTAGAGTGACTATATTTATACACAACTATTAAATGGCTGAAAATATAAGGATAAATTAAGAATAATAATAAAATGAGCTGCAGAGCTAAGTATCATTTATGTAAACTTAAAGCACATGCACAAAAACCAACACAGTGGCCAGGTTATCTATCATCCAAATGTTAAGTACATGTTGAGGCATGAATCACTTTCCTATGACAACAAGCACAAATTCTGACTGGGCCAGGCAAATAAAAACTGTCCTGTGCTAATGGGGATATATGGTCACCTCATGTGTTAAGCATTATTTTCCGTAATCTAGAAAGACAAGTTTTGATCACAAAGATAACACAAACTCAATTCATTATTTTGCTTTTAACTATACTAAATGCTTAGACACCAGTCAAATATAAATCACAAAAATATCCTAAACACCTTATTTAAATTACTTAGAGATTATGACCATTTATTAAGGTGGATACTTACAAATTAAATACATTAACTAATAAAATTTTGTAACATGACTTAGTAACTTCTGTTAAAATCTGAAACTGAGATTTCTTACTGAATGCTTCTTCTAAAAGTACATAATGCTCAGACTTATAAGTTAGAAAGTTAAAAAATCCTGGTAGCCTTTCCCTGTGATGCTAGGACTTGGAAGGCTAAGGCAAAATATCACCAAGTTTGAGGCCAGCCTGGACTAGACAGCAAGTTCCAGACTAGCCTGCACTACAACAAACCATTATCTCAAAAAATAAAAATTTTTTAAAAATTTAAAGTTGAAAATGCCAAAGAGCAATCATTCCACAAGCTGTGAAATAGGAAATAGTTTTTGACTATATTTCCTAAGTATCTTTTCAAAGATTAAGTTTATCCTATAATTGATTTATCCTCAATATTTTTGAGGGGAAAAAAAGGGCCTAAAACAAAAGGTTTTAAACATAACAAACAAATATTAATCCAAGAAGTTTAATTTTCCTATTATTTCTCTGAAATTTAGATTTCTACCAAAAAGAAAAATACCAGTAAAATGGCTGACAATTAGACAAGCTTTTAAAAGTAGCTTCTAAATGCAAGTTCGGAAATCTCAGGCCACTCCACACATTCTCTCTCAAATACTCTAAACCCTAACCACAAAACCAGATCAGAGTGAAGTCACTAACCATTTAATATGCAAGGGAAGTGCCTGATACCTAAGAATTCCCTCTAACCATAGGACTCTGTCAATTTCTATATCGTCCTTTTGTTTTTTCTTTTAATTCTAAATTTCCCACAAAACAAGGTGTTAAAGATCTTAAAGGTCTAAAACGAGACAAGAATGGATACAAACTTCAGATATGATAATTAGACAAAAATAAATTTTAGGTTGTTTCTAGCCCCCTCCAAACCCAAGGAGGAACTGGTTGTGGAGGTAGTAGCTCTAAGAAGGCTGTTAAATCATCCAAATAAATGTAGATGACAAAGCACTGGACTTGAAGGAAAGCCTAATTATTTTTTATGTACATATTTCTGTCTCTCCCATAGACTTTAAATATCATGAGGCAAGGACTTTGTTTTTTTCCTCCACCTGCTTCTTCCCAAGCACTGGGCAAGATGCTAGGACTCAGTGGGGCATAAGACCTACAAGGAGTACTTTGCATAACTCCAGCTAGGGCTACTCACATAGACTACACTGTGAACAGTACAACTTCGACTTGTGAAACATGCCATCCCTAAAGCAATGAACCAGCTATACACAGTAATGCATTACTGCAATCCTAGCTACTTAGGAGGCTAAGGTAGAAGGATTTCAAGTTCAAGTCCACCCTGGGCAACATGAGAACCCCCATCTCTTTTGAGCCATCATCTCAAAAAAAAAAGAACATGAAGCTGGGCATGGTGATAATCCCCATACTCAGGAGCCTGAGGCAAGAAGACTGACACAAGTTCAAGACTAGCCTGGCCTACTTAGCAAATTACTAGACAGCCTGGGCTCCACAGAAAGACTGACTCAAAAAAACAAAAAAGAAAAGAATTCCACCAAAACATTCAGTTAGTAAAAGATTAGAACCCTAATCACACTCAGTTATCTACAATTCATTTGGCACCTACCCAGAACCAATTTATCTTGCTAATAATTTCTCATACACATACCATGTACCAAAGGTAGCACCGAAGGTAGGGACTGTGCTTTATTTATCCTCTGTTCTCAAAGTCCAGGCATCTTGATTATCACAAAATGTGTCAGCACTGAATATGCTATTCATTCATTCATTTAACCGGTATTTATTGAGCATATTATTTGTGTTAGCTGTTGGACTAGGTCCTGCAACTAGAACACTTAGGGAGAAAATGAGATACCTCATAATGAGTGCCTGCCCTCCTGGTGCTTATAGCCTGCCTACTCTCTAAGAGTCTAGAGGTGTGGAGTGCCTGTCTGTAGTCCCAGCTGACTGAAAGACTGAGTTTAGGGACTGTTTGAGCCCAGGAGTTCAAAATTGGCCTTGGCAATACAGCATGATCTCATCTCAAAAAAAAAAAAAAAAAAAAAAAAAAAAAAAAAAAAAAAAAAAAAATCATACACACACACACACACACACACACACACATATATAATTCAAAAGCATTTGAGGTTTAACATCTGACAGCAGTATATACTCAAAGTATTTAAAAGTTAACACAAGTGATAACCTATTAACTTTAATGTCCATCCTTCTATCATTTAAAGTAAGCCACATATAATACCTCTCAAAAAACACCTAGGCTGAGTGTATTCAGGGACAGAGCATGTACTTAGAATGTGCAAGGCCCTGGCACCCCCAAAAAAGTAATAATTGCTGGTGACTGAAATACAAAAGGTGGAAACAAAGAAGGCTCAGTAGTTGGAAAATATGGCCTTGGTGACAGAAACAATTCTAGTAATCAAATTATAAAATTCTACCAGACGAATGACTCTTTTCATTGCAAATACATTTTTCACCAACATAAAAGACAATTATAAACACAGAATTCATCAGATGGAACACACAGGAACCAAATTGACTACATGTGTGGAAAAAGATGATGGAAAACCTCAATATCACAAGTCAGAACAAGACCAAGTGCTAATTGTGGATCAGACCATGAACTGCTCATATGCAGGTTCAAACTGAAACTGAAGGAAATTAAACAAGTAGACAAGAGCCATGGTATGACCTTGAGTACTTTCCACTTGAGTTCAGAGACCATTTCAAGAACAGATTTGATGCATTAGACACTAATCGAAAACCAGAAGAGTTGTGACATGACATCAAAGACATCCTTCATGAAGAAAGCAAAAGGTTATTAAAATGATAGGAAAAAAAGGAAAAGACCAAATTACATGTCTATAAAGAGACTCTGAAACTTGCCCGTGAACATTGAGCCACTAAAGTAAAAGGAAGACATGATGAAGGATCTAAACAGAAGATTTCAAAGGGCACCTTGAGAAGACAAAATCAAATATTATAATGACATGTACAAAGAGCTGGAGACAGAAAACCAAAAGGGAAGAAGACATTCTTTTTCTCAAGTTTAAGGAATTGAAGAAAAAAATCAAGCATCAAGTGGTAATAGCAAAGGATTCTACAGGGAAAATACTGAACAATGCAGGAAACATCAAAAGAAGATGGAAGGAATACAGAGTCATTACACCAAAAAGAATTGGTGAATGATCAACCATTTCAAGAGGCTGCATATGATCAGGAACCAATGGTACTGAAGAAGTAGAGCTCCCTCGAAGGCACTGGTAAAATACAAGCCTCCAGGAATTGATGGAATACCAATAAATATGTTTCAACAAATAGATGCAGCACTGGAGGTCCTCATTTGTGCCAAGAGATTTGGAAAACAGCTACCAGGCCAACTGATAGGAGGAGATCCACATTTGTGCCTATTCCAAAGAAAGGACATCCAACTGAATGTGGAAATTATGGAACAGTATTATTAACATCTGATGCAAGTAAAATTTTGCTAAAGATCATTCAAAAGTGACTGCAGGAGTATATTAACAGGAAGTGCCAGAAAATCAAGCTGGATTCAGAAGAGGGTGTGGAACAACGGATACCACTGCTGATGTCAGATGGATATTTATTAGCTGAAAACAGAGAATATCAGAAAGGGTCTATGTTTTATTGACCATGCAAAGGCATTTGACTGCATGGATCACAACAAATTGTAGATAACATTGAGAAGAATGGGAATACCAGAGCACTTAATAATACTCGAAAGGAATCTGTACATGGACCAGGAGGCAGTCATTTGATCAGAACAAGGAAATACTGCCTGTTCAAAGTCAAGAAAGGTGTGCGTCAGGGCTGTATCCTTTTGCCATACCTCCCCAATCTCTATGCTGAGCAAATAATCTGAGAAGTTGGACTTTATGAGGAAGAACGTGGCATCAGGATTGGAGGAAGACTCATTAACAACCTGCATCACGCAGATGACACAACTTTGCTTGCTGAAACTAAAGAGGATTTGGAATATTTACAATGAAGATCAAAGAACATAGCCTTCAGTATGGATTGCACCTCAACATCAAGAAAACAAAAATCCTTACAACTGGTTAAGTGAGCAACTTCATGATAAATGGAGAAAAGATTGAGGCTGTTCAAGATTTTGGTTTACTTGGTTCTACAAACAACACCCACAGAAGCAGCAGTCAAGAAATCAAAAAGACATGTTGCATGGGAAAAGCTATTGCAAAAGACCTCTTTCAAGTGTTGAAAAGTGAAGATGTCATACTTAAGATGAAAGTGTGCCTGACTCATGCCATGGTACTTTTAATCGCATCATATACTTGTGAAAGCTGGACATTGAATAAGGGAGACAGGAGAAGAATTGATGCTTTTGAATTATAGTTCTGGAAATGAATATTGAATACACCATGGACTGTCAGAAGAACCAACAGATCCGTCCTAGAAGTGCACCGAGAAAGCTCCTTGAAAGCAAGGATGGTGGCCATGAACAGTCCAGGAGACTTGTGTTGACATGAAGTGCGAATACAACCAGGGCTTCGATCACTGGTTTGCTAAGAAGTTCCTCAATGGGGACAGCTCTGGGGAGCATCGACCTCTTCAAGCCCTATAGCAGTGTGTTCAGAAAGCAATAAAGGAAAAAGAGATTTCTACTGAAAGACTGGTTTTCATGGGCCATGGCAAAGAAAAGCCTGAATAGTCTTCTTGACCTTGCCTTTCATCTCAAAAAGGATTTCTCATATCAGGAAACTCAGGACTCTAGGTTTTGTCAACTAAATCTGTGAAGACTGCCATGGAATTTGATGAGTATAGGAAGGAAGAGTTTTGTTTCTTCCTTCTTGATGCCTTCTCTCACTTGTGAAAGAAAATGATCCATCACTCTTTGCTTTGAGATGATTTGTCACTTGCTCTGCCATCTTGGAGGAACTTACTAGGATTATGGTTGCAATACATGGTCTAAAATTAGCTTCAAATATACCTTGTATATAAATAATGACAAACTAGTCAAGATGATCGGAGTTGCCTGACCTCTTGATTTTTTTGCTGCAAAGGACATTAGGTACACTGTATGGGGGTCACTATTCATGGAAGCAGCTAATTGGGACCTCTTTTCTCTCAGGAAGCTAATGCTCTAAAAAGGGATCCAGTTGTTGATCCATTGATCAACAGTTTTGATCAATGCTTGAGAGCCCAGTTGTATTCTTATTTAATAACTAACAGTTGCGGGGGCCTGTGGCACATACCTATAATCTCAGTGACTTGGGAAACTACAGAGGAAGATTGTGAGTTCAAGGCCAGAGGCAGCCAGTGCAATTTAGCAAGCCCCTGTCTCAAAATAAAAAAGGGGCTGAGGATGTGACTGAGCAGTGGAGCTCTTGCCTAGCATGCATGAGATCCTGAGTTCAACCCCCAGTACTGCAAAAAATAACAGTTGAGATTCCTGGTGGCCTGTGGTAGCAAAGAGGAAGACGTCTTCTAACAGTTCCCTTCCTTAACAAGAGCTGATTAAGATGTGAAAGCCTCAAGAACATTTACACGAACCCCATTTCAGACCTTACAGGGTGTTGATACCTGGAGTGGCTATAGAAGAAGAACCTAAACTACAAAGATTTGCTGCTGCCAATTTTCCACCAATCAAATCAACTTGGATTATCATAAAAAAGGCAAAGTGCTGCATTTGGTTAATGGGAGGAGAAAGGTGCTTGCTTTATTACTCTTGTTTGCCTACCTTGCTCTATAATGTGTAATCAAGAAGACGGAATAAATTATAACCTTTAGGTTGGTTTTTTTTTTTTTAAAGAAAGAAAAAGGATAAGAAAGCAAGGATGGCTAGACTGCATCTTATGTCTTCTGGACTTGCAGTCAGAAGGGACCACTCCCTGAAGGACATCCATGTTTGGGAGAGTGGCAGGTCAATGAAAAACAGGAAGACCCTCAACTAAATGTATTGATACAGTGGCCACAGCAATATGCTTAAACATAAAAAAAGACTGCATGCATGGTACAGTGTCAGAGTGTTTCACTCTTTTGTACACAGAGTCACTATGAATTGGACACACTCAATGGCACCTAACAACTACAACAACAAAACTTGAAGTTAACACATATCACATATGGTTTCCCAGCAACTTTGTACCCCCGTATAATTTTTTATTCAAAAATCACTAATGCTTTTTATACAGTAACTCATTTTTCACAAAATCTACCCCTAAAGAAGCATAAAAGTATAAAATATTCCAATTACAAGACCAAAAGCCTAAATATTAAGAAATAAATTCAAAATGATTGTGCACATAAATGAAATGATAATGCACACAAATGAAACTTCATAGTCCATTTCCTAAAAGAAACACCAAACACAATTCAAAGTACTATGGCACTTTTCGAGGTGGCTCCCTGAATAGACAGGATCACTCTCCATCTGATGGAGATACTACTTGGGCTCCACTAGTTCTCCTAACATGGGAGAAGGACCTGGCAATCCACTCCCAAGGCAATCCCGAAACAGTCAGCCATTGAAACCATATGAGGGTCGCTATGAGTCGGATACCGACTCCACGGCACCTAACAACAACAAGTTCTCCTAACAAGTGGTAATCCTACCACCTGCCTAGCTGGCTTCCAGAGGTCACTAGTTTACCCATAACAAAGTATTGAAGACACATGCAATAGATGCTCTAAAGACCTATCAAAGAAAGATTTATTAGCAGGAGCTTGGGGTGTAGCTCAGTGGTAGAGTACTTGCTATCTTGGGTTTGATGCCCAGCATGGGAAATAAAAAAAACGGGGATGGGGGAGGGGCGGGGGAGGGGGGAGGAAAGGGCAGGGAACCAAAGGGAAAGGAAGGGAAGGGAAGGGAAGGGAAGGGAAGGGCAGGGCAGGGCAGGGCAGGGCAGGGCAGGGCAGGGCATGGAAAAAGAAAAAGTAAAAAAAGAAACAGCAAGGAGAGGTGGCCCACACCTATAATTCCAGCAGCTTGGAAGGCTAAGGCAGGAGGATCTCGAATTGGAGGCCAGAGGCAGCCTATATAATTTAGTGAAACTGTCTCAAAATAAAAAGTAAAAAATGGGCTGGGGGTGCTAAGTGATACAGCACTTAAAAAACATGTTTAAGGCCCTGGATTCAACCCCCAGTAGCAAAAAAAAAAAAAAAAAAAAAAAAAAAAAAAAAAAAAAAAAAAAAAAAAAAAAAAAATTAAAAAGTAGGCAAGCTAGGCACCACAGTACACACTTATAATCCCAGCTACTCAGGAGACTGAGGCAGAAGGATCCCAAGTTGCAAGGTCACAGGCAACCTGTGCAACTTAATGAGACCCTGCCTCAAAATAAAAGCGGCTAAGGATGCCGCTCAGTGGCAGAGCGTCTGCCTACCCTATGCAAGACCCTCAACTAAACTAGGTTTAACCCATAGTACTAAAGGTGGGCGAGGGAAGTATGCAAAAGGCTTGAATAGACATTTCTCAAAAGAAAACATACAACACTCTTCCGGCTCTGGCTTATGAGGCGCTCTCGCGAGAGCCGGGCCTCTTCCTAAACTGGGGTTCCGTAAGGCCGCGGCCATTTTCAGCTCGAGCGCCAAGATCGTGAAGCCCGACGGCGAGAAGCTGGACGAGTTCGAGTCGGGCATCTCCCAGGCGCTGCTCGACCTGGAGATGAACTTGGACCTCAAGGCCCTGCTGCGGGAGCTCAACATCACCGCGGCCGAGGAAATTGAAGTTGGTGGTGGTAGGAAAGCTATCATCATTTTTGTTCCGGTTCCTCAGCTGAAATCTTTCCAGAAAATCCAAGTCCGGCTAGTGCGTGAATTGGAGAAAAAGTTCAGTGGGAAACACGTAGTCTTTATTGCTCAGAGGAGAATTTTACCTAAGCCAACTCGTAAAAGTCGTACGAAAAATAAGCAAAAGCGTCCCAGAAGCCGTACTTTGACAGCTGTGCATGATGCGATCCTTGAGGGCTTGGTCTTCCCGAGTGAAATTGTGGGCAAGAGGATCCGGGTGAAGCTAGATGGCAGCCAGCTCATAAAGGTTCATTTGGACAAAGCACAGCAGAACAACGTGGAACACAAGGTTGAAACTTTGTCTGGTGTCTATAAGAAGCTCACGGGCAAGGATGTTAATTTTGAGTTCCCAGAGTTTCAGTTGTAAACAGAGATGAGTTAATAAAGTGTAGTTCACAGTTCACAGTAAAAAAAAGAAAACATACAAATGGCCAACAGGTGTATGAAAATATGCTTAATGTTACTAGTTGGAAGAAACATGCAAATCAAAAAAAAAGCAAAGAAATTGGGTGTGGTAGTGCATGCTTGTAATCCTAGCACTCAGGAAGTAATCCTAGCACTTGGGAGGTTGAGGCAGGAGAATCCATACAAGTTCAAGGCCAGCCTGGGTTACAAGCATAGCAAGACCTTGTCTCCAAAAAAAAAAAAAAAAAAAAAAAAAAAAAAAAAAAAAAAAAAAAAAAAAAAAAAAAAAAAAAAAAAAAAAGCAAAAGACAACAGGAAGGGAGGATGTTAAGAAAATAGAACCCCAGGGCATATCAATAGTAAGGCAAAATGGTGTAACTACCATGGAAGAAAGTATAATCAGTCCTCAAAATAATAACAATGGAATTACCAAATGATCCAGCAATCTCCCTTCTGGGCATTTAACCAGGAGAACTTAAATCAGGATTTCAAAAATTTATCTGCATTCCCAAGTCCACTGTAGCATTATGCACAATAGCCAAGATATGAAAACAATCTAAATGTCACATGACAGATAAACCAATTTTAAAAATGTGGGTGTGTACATATACATATATGCATATATATATGTGTACAATGTATATATGCAATTGATATTATTCAACCTTTAAATAAGGAAATCCAGCTGGAGAAGGTGGCACATGCCTGTAACCCCAGCACTCAGGAGGTGGAAACAGTAAGATTGAGAGTTCAAGGCCAGTCTGGCTATATAGCAAGACCCTATCTTGAAAAAACTGGAAGAGGGGATCCTGTCATTTACTACATGGCTGGACCTGGAAGACATTATACTAAGTGAACCAAGCCAGACACAAAAAGATAAATATTGTATAATCTCACTTATATGTAGAACCCAAAATAGCCAAACTCAAAGCAGCAGAAAGTCAAAAGGAGGACTGTCAGGGCCTAGGGGAAGAAGGAATGGAGAGATGGTCGCCAAAGGCAACAAAGGTTCACATCTGTCAGATAAATAATTCTGGAGAGCAACTCTACAACATGCCTGCAGCCACCACTGTAGCGTCTGATCCCATCAGATCTCGTAAGCTAAGCAGGGTCGGGCCTGGTTAGTACTTGGATGGGAGACCACCTGGGAACACTAGGTGCTGTAGGCTTGGGAGAAGGACCGGGGAACCCACTCCCAAAAAACAATCAGCCAATGAAAACCCTATGAACAGCAGAGAAGCACTTTTGCCTTGTTGTAGGTAGGGTCGCTGTGAGTCAGACACCAACTCGACAGCACCTAACAACTATACAACATAGTGCCTACAGCTCAGAATAATATCTACATAAACTTTTCTAAGAAAGATCCTATAAACGTTTTACCACAAGAAAAATTTTATATATATATATATATATATATCACAATAATAGCACTAAAGGGGGCAGGAAAACTGAGTGGCACATGTCTGTGCTCTTCATGGTGGTGATGGTTTCACAGGTGTATATTTCAAACTCATCAAGTTGTATACATTAAGTACAGCTTTTTATGTGTCAAAAAATAACAACAACAAAAACAAAAGCTTTAACACTGAAAAAAAGTGGGGACACAAGAAAATCACACAAATAACTGTCAGAATGTATCCTAGTTTATCTCCCTATTTTATATATATACCACTTGGAGAAAAGGCAAAACTCTAGAAATAGCTCTACGGAGGCTTTTTAGAGAAAATGAAACCTTTCTAGACATAGTGAATGAAGTAATTTACAATTAGGAGGGGAAAGAGGAAAAAAGCATAAAGTATAGCTAAGAGAAAAAATAGCACAAAACCAAAAAATGAGGACCTCCTTAGTTACTATCTTACAAAAAGAAATCTCTCTTACTACAAAAAGAAAGGTCTTCTAAAGCAGCAGCATAGACAACCCCATTTTCTATCAAATGAGACTATACAAACACAAGAAAATACTTACTGAAGACTCCATAGACATAGAAGGTGCCTTTAAGTACACTAGAAAGGGTGAGCCAGGGGTGCTAAATTCCTATAACATAAAACCAAATGGAGAAGAGCTGACCAGACTCAAATCATTCCATTTCAGGAAAATACAGCGAAGACATACACAATCTGCATCACAAGTGTATCTTCCATAAACTTCTCTTCCTCTGTAGGTTCAATCACTCACAATTTAAGATTAGAACATCTAAAATTGTTCAGAGAAAGCAATTAGATCATTCCATCATCTCTACAGCCATAAAATAAATCTTTTGAGAATGAAAAGCAAATATATCAAGTAAATCTTCTGTAGCCTGTTATTTATGGTCTTTTAAAACATTAAAAAGGATTCTTAAAATAATGTTTCATTAGTATCCTTCTAGAAAGAGCTTTAATATCTTTCATTCTTCAAGCAATTTAAAAGCTACCAAATGTTCATTTCTACATTAGATTATTGATTCCTTGCCTTTTAACATCTCCACAACAGCTGCTTGACAAATTACCTCACCTTATTCCTCAGGGGGTAAGGACAGCACGATATCCATGAATTCAAAAATGGGACCACAAACTGATCAGTGAGAGATGAGCTAATTGCTTCAGATGAGTTTGACACTGCTCTAATAGACTAGGCATTCATAGGATGAAACAATTATATGCTTGCTTACACTCTAAGTATTTTATTTGCACTTACGTATAAAGGACACACCTTTTCTTAAAATTATTTTTAATGTAATCCTATTACAAAATCAAAAAAAGTATATATGTTTAGAACAGTTTATACAGAAAATCTAATCTTCAGAATACTTATTCTGAATAGCTTGCACAACTTTCACATTTAGCTTCCTTATTTCAATCTAAGAGATCTGTAAGTTCCTAAAATAGTCTACTAAATAAAAGTTTTAAAAATACTTTCCATATTTTTAGCAAATAAAAGCAAAAAAATACTTCCAAAGATACAAGAAATATATTTCACAGTATGGGAAAATATTTCTATTGTATATACCAAGATTCATTCTGATTAGTGTCAAAAAAGTATAAGACACAAAGACAAAAAGCAAACGCAAACCATAATCTTGTAGACTCCTAGAGAACCTTATTTAAGGTGTATCAAAGGGAGTATTTTAAATGAACAGCACTGTCCAGTCAAATTACTCTTAGTAAGTTAGCCTCTTTGGAGATAGAAACAATACACTCGTCTCTGAATTCAGAACCAATCTCTTAACTACAAAACTCGCCAAAAACTTTAACGTGATAAATCTCTGCGCTAGCTTTGCATTTTACACTGTGGGTAATAAAACTTCAACATCTTTCGATCATTTTTTCAAAAGAACTAAATCATCGCCTGCTTCTTCAAATGTCCTTTCAGCAACTGTGTGACAATCACGCTGTCAATCTACTTTTGTAAACCATTTCCCTAACAAAAATGTAGAGCTCCAAGAAACCATGTAAGTTTGGGATGATGGTGCCCACTCAACGTGATTCTTTTGTCGCACTCTTTTTGCGACCTTAAAGCTCTGGTCCCTACTAGAACCTTGCTAACTGGCGGGCTCTCCAGCTGTACAGTATCATGTTTGATCTGTCTTGCCTGGAGAGGCGGTAGCGTTGATTTTGTTTTTAAAGTTCGTGACAGAGCAGCTACAAACTTTTTTCAGCATCCCTGCCTGGCTGCCAACTGGAGCACTGTTCACTTCCTCACCAACTTGAACCACCCCCGAACTAAGAGTAAGCTGGAGTTAGCAGCAGGAGCTGACACACTTTCAAGAAGGGTCTGACACCGCAGAAAACTTTCACTTCTGTTCTCAACCCTTCCACCCAGGGACTGCGCCCCTTAACTCTTGCTTCCCCCCTGGAATTTCCCTCTGAAGCACGACAAGGACATGGAAAGCAGCTTCTTCCATTGCCCCCGAAAAGGACCCCCTAGAGCCCTCTCCCCAGACTCAAGTGTTGTTCTTTACACAAAAGAACCTGCCAGCAAAGCAAAGGGGCTGGAGTTGCAGCCCTTTTGCGGGTGCCACCCTCCACCCACGCGCAGACCCTGTCTCCAGCCATCCGAGCCGTCTCCGCTGGAGGTTTCCTGCCCTCAACCTGACCAGACAAAGCCCGGACAGCCGGGCCGGCGTTTGCAAGCCTCTGGACGCGGGCCGCCGCGCTCTTACCCGGGCCTCATCCAGAGCGACGCCGGCGCCACCGCTTCCCCCGGCCTTGGCGGCGGGGCAGCTGGCAGCGCGGGTCTTGGAGGAGCGGGTCCGAGAGGAGATGAAATGGCTGCTGCCTCCGGTCGCACCAGGCTCTGCTCCAGCCCCGGGCCCAGGCCCGGGCCCAGGAGATTTGGACCCGAGAAGGCGTAGAGAGCTCTTCCGAGTATTCACCATGGTCCTGCCAGGGGGACAGGGCCCACGCCGCGCCCAGAAGAGCCGAGGGAGGCCGGCCCGCTGGCCGGGCACTCAGGGCCAGCGGTACCGAGCCGAGCCGGGAAAGACGAGCCCGCCCGGACTCTCCGGAGGGCAGACGAGGGCAGGCGAGAACGGGGCCGAGGAAAGGCAGGCAGCGCGAGAAGGCAGGTGGCGCGAGGTGGGGACGACGCTGGAGGCCGGCAGCACAAACCCTCCGCCGGCTTCACCCTTCTCAGCGGGAGCCGAGCGGAGCCGCCATTTCTGCCCCTTTCTCTCTGGTTCTCGAGCTCCGTGCGTCAGGGCTCGAGCGCCGCAGGGCCGCTGAAACCGCTTCCGGCCGCGGCCACGGCGGGGCGCTGCAAGGACAGGCAGCCTTCCCCTTCCTGGCTTCTCGCTACTCCCCCCCCCACCATTCCAACAGGCCCCGCCCCCGGCGTGGCGTCAGCGCCGGGCGCCTGGGCAGCGGCGCTCTACGCTGTCAGCTCGCTGGTAGCTGGCAGTGCCCCGCAGTCTAGGCCGGGTGGTGGAAAAAGCCGATTGGGCACGGGAGTTCTGTTGTGGAACCTGGTTCCGGAGGCTTCACGCCTGGCGGGGCCCGAGTTCCCGGGATACCCCCGCCACCTCAGGTAGCTTGAATGGTGGCCGGAACAGCTAGCAGAGGCGCTGGGTGGGAGGGAACCGCTGATGAGGGTGCGGTGCAAGGACTTGGCATTCCAGAGCTATCTAAGGCAAAACATTGAACTTGAGCCGCACTTGTCGTGGCTGTAAAAATGAGAATGTCCACTGGCAGAATAAGCCTGTACGGTATGTGACACACGGTAAGCTTAAGAAGAAGGGGGGGGGGAAGCACCTTAGAACCCTGCGTCTTTAAACAAAGCAAGGCAAGGTCGTTTCCTTAATCTTAGCTAGATCTATGGCCGAGTCTTTTAACAGCCTCGTTTATCACTGTCCTCCCTACCTCTGCCTGCAGAAGAATTTAGGAAAACAAGCTGAACCCGAAGATCAGAACTTGTAATTTAATTTCTAAAGGAAAGAAAAATTAAGCTACACAATATGAAAAGCTCTGCTGTTACGTAGAAAGATTAGTGTTCACTTCAAAAAATGCATTCATTAATGATAGCCTAATGCTTATTGGGCAAAAGTTCTTACTCTATTACAGTGATAATTGAATTGTAAAAATCAAGTAGCTTCAAAGTTAAAGCATTCTAGCCATCTCAGCTCCCAATCATTAAAAAATGAAATGTTAAAAAAAAAAACAAAAAAAAGACACTTTCATGCAACACTGGGAATGGAGTTTTTTTTCTGTGTAGGAAACTGTATGGATATCAGAAAAGCAAAAAAAAAAAAAAAAAAGCCTTTTCACACTAATTTGCCTATCACACCATCCGCGAGACACTTGACCCACTATTTATAGCTGGTCTCCTCATGGTGTGGATACCTCATAATGGAAATAGACCTGAATTTTCTTAGCTACAATATCATCAACAAAATAAACAGTTTCATTTCCTGCTGAAAAAGGTAGTGTATGAAGTGTCCAAGGGAGGCGGTGGTGTTGTTAAGTGCGTTGGAGTGGGTATCTGACTCATAGTGACCCTACTTAAAACAGGAGAAACAAGCCGGGCGTGGTGGCGCACGCCTGTAATCCCAGCGGCCTGGGAGGCGGAGGCAGGAGGATCACAAGTTCGAGACCAGAGGCAGTCTGTAATTTAGCGAGACCCTGTCTCAAAAACTGAAAAAAGTGGCTGGGGGTGCAGCTTAGTGGTCCAGCACTTGCAGAACATGCAGGTGTGAGGCCCTGGGTTCAACCCCCAGTACCAAAAAAACAAAACAGGAGAAACACTATTGTCAGTGCTTCTCTGCTGTTCATAGGGTTTTTAATGGCAGATTGATTTTTGGGAGTGGATTACCGGGTCCATCTCCCAAGCCTACATCACCTGGTGTTCCCAGGCAGTCTCCCATCCAAGTACTAACCAGGCCTGACCCTGCTCAGCTTCGAGATCTGACAGATCAGATGCCACAGGGCTACCTCTACAGGCAAGGGAGGTATATGGTATGCAAATTAGCATACAAAGGGTTTGTCTGTTCTCCTGGGGTTTGTTTTTGTAGTCTTAGATTGGGAAAGCCAGTTTGGGTTACTGTGTTGTTGCTGGGTGTTCTATGTACAACAGAATATGTCCAGGCACTGTGCCATACCCTGCACCATGTCTGACAATGCTTCTCTGCTATTCATAAGGTCTTTGATGGCTGATTGTTTTGGGAATGGGCTGCAGGGTCCTTCTCCCAAGCACACAGTTTTCCCAGGTGGTCTCCCATCGAGTACTAACCAGGCCCGACCCTGCCTTAGCTTCAGAGATCAGATGCCAGGTTGCTGTGGTGGCAGGCTTGGGTTATGATTGTCTAGCCAGGCAGAGTACCTAACACTAAATTGGGTTTAGAATAAAGGATTTTTGTTTTATTCTAAACACAACTTGGTGTTAGGTATTCTGTGGGGCTAGACAAAACAGAAATTTTAAAAAAGGAAGGAAGGAAGAGAGAGGGAGGAAGAGAGAGAAAAGAAAGAAAAAACTACTTAGTTCTCCTCAAAGAGCTCACAAAGAGAAAATGAAGGAGACAGACAAGGAAGCAGTAAATTCCAATGCAATTTGATACACAGGCAAAGGCCTCCGATTCAAGCAGGGGTATAAGAAAAGCTAAGAAGTTATGATGCCTGCAGCTGTAGCCCTGTGGCATCAGATCCCGCCGGATCTTGGAAGCTAAGCAGGGTCGGGCCTGGTTAGTACCTGGATGGGAGACCGAGACCGCCTGGGAACACCAGAAGCTGTAGGCTTGGGAGAAGGACCTGGCAACCCCCTCCCAAAAATCAGTCTGCCATTGAAAACCCTATGAACAGCAGAGAAGCACTGACCATAGTGTTTCACCTGTTGTATGTAGGATCGATATGAGTAGGATACCGACTCGACGGCACCTAACAACAACAACAAGAAGTTATGACCCCTAAGATACATCTTGAACTACAAAATGAGGGAAAGAGACATCACAGACAAAATAAATAAATAAATGAAAGGCTTAAAAAAGATGTAGAAAAGTGGCTTGTTTTTCACAGCATGAAGTGGAGAAAAAAGTCAATAAATATTTCTTAAACTCTATTTAAAATGCCACACAAGAGGCACTGAGAGTGTATCTCAGTGGTGGTGCTTGCTTCCAATGTGCAAGGTTCTGAGTTTGATCCCCACACCCAGCACCACACACATACACACACCCTAGCTGACAAGCTAAGCCCCAGCAGGAACCCAGAAAAATAAAGATTGCTTTTATTTTCAATGTATTTTCTCTGTCCCAATTAACTCAGACGTTCTATTTTCTCTATTTCAAGAGATGCAAAAGAGCCAGGAGTGGCACATGCCTGTAACCCCAGCACTTAAAAGGCTCAGATAGAAGAATCTCGGGTTCTAGGCCAGGCTGGCCTATGTAATGAGACCCTGTCTCAAAAAATATATAATAATAATAATAATAACAACAACAATAAAGAGATACAAAAGACAGAAGGCAAACCCCAAAACTTGTTCTAGGTATCTAGTCTAATGGAATCACCCTGCAAAATCCTGGTATACATAAATATAAAAGTGAGGCCAGGCATAGTGGATCATGCTTATAATCCTAGCAACTCAGGCGGTGGAGGCAGGAGGCTCACAAGTTCAAGCCCGGAGGCAATATGTGTAATTTAGCAAGATGCTGCCTCAAGATAAAAAGTAAAAAAACGCTGGAGGCACAGGCCAGTGGTAGAGCACTTTCAAAGCAAAGCCATAGGTTCAGCCCCCTTTTGTCACTGAGATGCCCAGGCTGACCAAGAGCCGAGAGTTAGCCCAAATGGCCCCCTTATCTTAGGATCCTGTCTTACAGGCGCTGCTCCACAAATTCCTTTGAAAGGTCACCAGATCAGAATGCTCTGGGCCAGAAAAAAGGGCTGTAGATATGGGCAGTAACTTCCAGGAACTCCCAGGCCTCAAGATAATACAAACGGCATACTTTAGCAACTCAAAACTTCACCTTATCTCAAAGCCCCACCTTATTTGACTTTCAATAGCAGACCCCTCTGACTTTAGCAACTCAAAGCCCCACCTTAAAGCCTCACCTTATCTGACTTTCGCCTTCTCCACCCCCTCCTTCCTACTTGTAACCCACATTATAAGTCTTCACCCTGCAAGGAGTCGAGGTCCCAACACTGAACCACTGCGCAGGTGAGATGTGGTACCCTCAAGCTCGAGCATTAATAAAGGCTCTTTGTTATTACATGAGACTTCGGACTCCCTGGTGGTCTTTGGGGAACTCGAACTTTGGGCACAACAATCACCAAAAAAGAAAAAGAAAAAGTGATTTAGACATAAACCTACCAACCTTCCCATCATTTATCCCCAAAAGCCTGGTAGGAGAACTGCCTGTCTCAGTACTGACACTAAGAATAGGGGGTTGTTGTTTTTGAGTTGTGTCCGACTCATAGCGACCCTTATAGGGTTTTCAATGGCTGGCTGTTTCAGGATTGCGTTGGGAGTGGATTGCCTCGTCCTTCTCCCATTTTTGTGATGCTGGGAATCAAACTTGGGACTTCAGATTGCAGAGTGGTGCTCTACCAACTGAACTAAATCCCAGCCCAAGAATAGGGGAAGGGGAGACTATCTCTTAAGAATTCAAAACAACAAACTGGTCTTCAGGAATACAGCCTAAATTCACTTCTGATAGGTATGAAGAACCTCAAGGCAATAATTTACCTTGAATAGTATTGAGTCCAGCGTAATTCTGAAAACATAAAGCAGAAACAAACACAGATCATTCCTGAAAGAAAGCAACTTCAGCCAGGCATGGTGGCTCATGCCTATAATCCTAGCACTCCAGGCGGGAGGCTGAAGCAGAGAATCAATGCAAATGCAAGGCCAGCCTGGGCTACAAAGTGAGACCCTATCTTAAAAAACAAAAAAACAAAAAAAAACAACAACAACAAAAAAAAAGGCTACCACAAAGCAACATTAAACAAAACAGTATCATGCTGTACATAGTATATGATAGTGGCATAACAACAGATACATGATCACTGGGATCAAATTGAGACTATAGAAATAAACCCCAAACATTTATGGTCAATTAGTTTTTGCTCTCTTTCTCTGATTTAGTTTTTCTTTTTTGAGACAGGGTCTTACTATGTAGTCCAGGCCAGAATCAAACTTGCAATCCTCCTGTCTTCTCTTTCCAAGTGCTAGGATTACAAGCTATGGCCACATGCCAGGCTGGCCAATTGATTTTTTTTTTCCTTCCAGTACAAGTGTTAGTGGGGAGACACAGGGAGCACAGGTTGGTGGTCCAGAGTGTGGGTCCAAAAACTGGCAGCAAAACCTTGGTCCTTGTAATCAGCATATAAAAAAATTTATACCCAATACAGAAATTAGAGTACAGAATAGATTTATTAAAGATGTTATTTTTTGGTACCATCAAGTCAGGTTCAACTTGTAATGACCTTCACAGGGTTTTCAATGGCTGATTATTTCAGGTTTGCTTAGGGAGTGGATTGCCATGTCCTTCTCCCGTTTTTCTGGTGCTGGGAATCGAACCTAGGTCCTCGGACTGTGTGGAGCAGCACTCTACCAATTGATCTAAACCCCAGTCTTATTAAAGATAGTACACCTTTAAAGAATAATTACACAGAAAACAGAGACACCTGAAGAAACTAGGGTAGATCTACAAAGGAACTTGGAAAAACCTGCATTCCCTGGGTGAATCAGCATAAGGCTGTCTCTATTCCTTCGCCACTATTTTTGAAAGTTGGCTTAGATATTTAGGGATCTTTACTTTTATATGTATTTTTCCCCAAAATGTTAGTCAGTTTGCCGTACCATGGGGCATTGCATGTTGCTGTGATGCTGAAAGCTATGCTACCTGTATTACAGATACAAACAGGGTCACCCCTGGTGGACAGGTTTCAGCTGTGCTTCTGGACTAAGACCTACAGGGGGTAGGACCTGGCAGCCCACTTCCAAAACAAATAGCCATAGAAAACCCTATGAGTAGCAAAGAAAGACTGTCAGATATAGTGTCAGAAAACTACCCGCCCAATTGGAAGGCACTCAAAGGACGACTGGGGAAGTTTCCTCCTCAAAGTAGAGTCTACCTTAATGATGGAAATGGAGTAAAGCCCCAGGGACTTCCATTTGCTGAAATGGCATGACTCAAAATGAGAAGGAACAACTTTAAACATCCATTAATAACTGGAATGAGGAATGTACATAGTATCAATCTAGAAAAATTAGAAATCATCAAAAGGGAAATAGAGCACATAAACATCATCATTCTAGGCATCAGTGAGCTATTATGGACTGGCATGGGCCATTCTGAATCAGATAATCATATGGTCTGCTATGCTGGGAATGACAAAGAGAAATGGGATTGATTCATCTTCAAAAAAGACATGTCAAGATCTGTCCTGAAGTACAGTGTTGTCAGTGATAGAATAATATCCATACACCTACAAGGAGGGCCAGTTAATATGACTATTACTCAAATTTACGAAGATAGGGAAGATTTGTACCAGCTTTTGAAATCTGCTATAGATCAAACAGGCAATCAGGATGTACTGATAATTACTGGTGACTAGAATGCAAAAGCTGGAAACAAAGGCACCTCAGTAGTTGCAAAATATCACGTTGGTGACAGAAACGATGCTGGAGATAGCATGATAGAATTTTGTCAAATCAATGACCTTTCACTGCAAATACATTTTTTCACCAATATAAACGGTGACAATATATGCGACTAAACAGTCGCATCATATGGTTGTGAAAGCTGGACATTGAACAAGGGAGACAGGAAAAGAATTGATGCTTTTGAATTATAGTGCTGGAGACGTCTATTGAATATACTATGGACTGCCAAAAGAACCGATAGATCTGTCCTAGAAGAAGTGCAACCAGAGTGCTCCTTGGAAGCAAGAATGGCCACACTGCGTCTTACATACTTCAGACATGTTGTCAGGAGAGAACAATCCCTGGAGAAGGACGTCATGTTTGAGAGAGTGGTGGGTCAATGAAAAAAAGGAAAACCCTCCACCAGATGGATTGACACAGTGTCTACAACAATGGGCTTAAACATAGATGAGAGATCATGTGCCTGGCACAGAATAGGGAAGTGTTTCAATCTGCTGTACATAGGGTCACTATGAGTCACTATGACTCGATGGCACCTAACAACAACAACATACACACGGAATTCAACAGACAGAATATACAGGAGCCAAATTGACTAATTTATGAAAAGAGACCATGAAAAAGCTCAATATCAAATGTAAGAATAAGACCAGGTGCTGATTGTAGAACAGACCATCAACTGCTCATATGCCGGTTCAAAGTGAAACTGAAGGAAATTAGAACAAATGTACCAGAGCCAAGGTATGACCTTGAGTATATCCCACCTGAGTTCAGAGACCACCTCAACAACAGGTTTAATGCATTAGACACTAATGATAGAAGACCAGACGAGTTGAATTGTGGCATGACATCAAAGGCATCATTCATGAGGAAAGCAAAAGGTTGTAAAAAAGGCAGGAAAAAAAGAAAAGACCAAATTAAATGTCAAAAGAGACTCTGAAACTGGCCCTTGAACGTTGAGCAGTTAAAGTAAAAGAAAAACATGATCAAGTTAAGGAACTAAACAGAAGATTTCAAAGATCAGATCGAGAAGACAAAATCAAATATTATAATGACATATGCAAAGAACTAGAGACAGAAAAGGGAAGAATACATTGTTTTTCTTCTCATGCTTAAGGGACTGAAGAAAAAATTCAAGCCTCAAGTAGCAATAGTGAAGGATTCTACAGTGAAAATATTAAATGACATAGCAAACATCAAAAGAAAATGGAAGGAATACACAGAATCATTAAACCAAAAAGGATTGGTGGATAACCAACCATTTCAAGAGGTTGCATATCATCAAAAACCAATTGTACTGAAGGATGAAGTGGAAGCTGCCTTGAAGGAACTGGCGAAACACAAGGCTCCAGGAATTGACAGAATACTAATTGAGATGTTTCAACAAACAGATTCAGCACTGGAGGTGCTAACTTGTTTATGCAAAGAGATTTGTATAACAGATACCGGGCCAACTTTAGCAAAATTTTGCCAAAGGTCATTCAAAAGCGACTGCAGCAGTACATAGACAGGGAACTGCCAGAAAATCAAGCTGGGTTCAGAAAAGGGAGTAGAACCAGGGACATCACTGCTGATATCAAATGGATATTAGCTGAAAGCAGAGAATACCAGAAAAATGTCTATGTTTTATCGACTATGCAAAAGCATTTAGCTGTGTGGATTATAATAAATTATGGACAACATTGAGAAGAATGCGAATACTAGAACACATAATTATATTTATGAAGAATCTGTACATGGACCACAAGACAGTTATTCAAACAGACAAGGAAACACTGCCTGGTTTAAAGTTAAGAAAGGTGTGTGTCAGGGCTGTATCCTTTCACTGTACCTCTTCAATCTCTATGCTGAGCAAATAATCTGAGAAGGTGAAGTTTATGAAGAGGAATGTGGCATTATAATTGGAGGAAGACTCATTAACAACTTTCATTATGCAGATGACACAACTCTGCTTGCTGAAAGTGAAGAGGACTTGAAATATTTACTGATGAAGTGCAAAGAACACAGCCTTCAGGATGGATTGCGCCTCAACATCAACAAAACAAAATCCTTATAATTGGGTCAGTAAGTAACTTCATGATAAATGGAGAAAAGATTGTGAAGTTGTCCAAGATTTTGCTTTACTTAGTTCTGCAATCAATACCCTTGGAAGCAGCAGTCAAGAAATCAAAAGATGCATTGCATTGGGAAAATCTATTGCAAAAGACCTCTTTAAAGTATTGAAAAGTAAAGATGTCACATTGAAGACAAAGGTGTGCCTGATTTATGCCATGGTATTTCCAGTCCCATCATATGCTTGTGAAAGCTGGACATTGAATAAGGGAGACAAAAGAAATATTGATGCTTTTGAATTATGGCATTGGAGATGAATACTCAATATATTTTAAGAAGTTCAATCAGAGTCCTTCTTGGAAGCAAAGATGGCTAGACTGTGTCTCAGCGCATTTTGGAAATATTTGTTGTCAGGAGGGACCAAGCACTGGAGAAGGACATCATGTTTGGGAGAGTGGCAGGTCAACACAAAAAAGGAAGACTCTCAACTAGATAGATTGACACAGTGACTGCAACAATGGGCTTAAACAGAAAAAAAGATCGTGTACCTGGCACAGAATTGGGGAGTATTTCCTTCCATTGTACATGGGGTCACTATGAGTCGGACCTGACTTGATGGCACCTAACAACAACAGTATTCCCCAGGGGAAGGTAAAGAAGCCAGAGAACAAGAGTTAAGCAGGTTTTTAGAAGAAAAAGTGCTTTGGATAGAGAAGATGGTGGCCGGAAAGAAAGGAGAGACATGCACGTGGTCTTTGTGGAGAGAAGAGCAAAGAGAAAGACAGAAGATGAGAGGGGAACAGAAAAACAGAGTGTGTGTCTGTTCCCTTTAGTTTTATTTAAGCTAGGGAATATCCAGTGTGACCTCAGCCCTGGGCACCCAGCTCTGGCCACTGAATGTGACCTGTGCCTAGGTTCTTTGTTTTATAAATGGTTTCAGGGCTTGAGTAGGATGTGGGACCCACTTGAAAATGTCCTTCCATGTCCCCAGAGATGCACATGACTTCTTCATCACGATAGACCAGCAGGAGCCACTTTCAGTCCCCTTTTCCTCCATATTGCCTGGTAATGCCTAAACTAATTATCTAACATTAGGGTGCTAAACCCGTGGCTTCACTCATACTTTACAAGTTCTCTACCACTGACTGAGATGCACCCGCAATCCCCTCCTTATTTTTTTTATCTTGAGATAGGGTCTGACCAAATTACACAGGCTGCCTCTGGCCTCGAGTTCATGGTGCTCCTGCCTCAACCTCCCAAGTGGCTGGGATTACAGGTGTGTGCCACCATACTCAGCTGGTCAATTGATTTTAGGAAAGGGAAGAATTCTACTTTCACATAGTGTTGGGACAACCAACCAACCAACAAAACAAAACAAAACAAAACACCAATAGAGCCTCACAGAAGGATCAAGGAAATGTCTGCTGTAATCCTAGCACTCAGGAGGCTGAGGCAGGAGAGTCTCGAGTTCTAGGCCAGCCTAAACTACAGAGTAAGACCCTGTCTCAAACAAACAAACAAATTGAAATGCCTCTTTGCCCAAAGAAATCAAAGTGTCTCTTATAGTGCTTCAACAGATAAGAAGTCAAGAGGGCTGTTTGGATACTTGAACTCAACATAGGATCCCGAAATCACTAAGCAAATGAGTTCAATAGACTTACAAGTTGCCTTTACCTGAGTGGCGATGGCAGGGGTCTGTAGGTGAGACCCAGTCTTAAGTTGAGTCTGGGCACTAACAACTGTAAAGTTAAAAAAAAAAATTCCAGATTTAGGCAAATCAAGACTTCATTTGAAAAGATCATTGCTGGGTGGGGGGATGGATGTAGGAGGTGGGCAGGTACCCTTGCAATAAAAGAGGAAGACTACTGCAATAGGGAGAAGGCTCAACTGTCAAAAAGTCTAAGGTGGCTGAGGGTGTAGCTCAGTGTTAGAGAGCTTGTCTAGCAAGTGCGAGGATATGGGCTTGATCTCCAGCAGCAAATCTAGGTATTTAGGTGGAAGAAATTACTCCAAATAGAAGGAAAGAAAATATTGCAATAGGGGAATTCTCTGACCATGAGATCTGCAACTGTTTCCTAGGTTAGCAGAAAAGAGCTTTTATAGGGCTAGAGACAAGTGTAGAACGACCTGGTTGTGGGAAATTGGGACCAACCGGCAGAGGCAGTGAACAGACAAGATATCAGAGAATGTTTATCCTGAGGTCAGCCGACTTTCTGGAGTGCTAGACGGGGTTGGGGGGTTGAGGGGGAGTCCCTTTATGGCTCAGGCTGAAGGTTAGTCAAATTTTAGGGTCCTAGAGGAGACACGTCTCAGTAAACTTTGGTCAAGTCTGGGCAGTTGGTATTTTGGTCAGATATTGAGTACAAGCAATTCAGCCAATTACTTATGAGGCAAAGAATGGGAATATGGAGGGTCTGCGTCTGACCTGGGCATGGGTAAATAATGGGCATCCAGGAGCCGTACCTAAATCCTATGGAGAAAAGGTGGTTCTCTCAGCCCTTTCAGGAACGCCAAGGGGCGGGAGAATGTCCTTAATCGTCACCCTCCAGATGACGGGGCTCAGGTAAAGCTCAGCATTGTGACCGTGCAGGGAAATCTTTCCACGGATTCAACCCGAGGCTAACGAGATAGAGAAAGAGGTAGACGCTGGATTCTCGGGTGAGCCCACACCTAACTCCCTGCATTTTCCGCGCCCGGTGAGGAGTCAACAAGCTGCGGCGCCGGCAACAGGAAGGAAACCGTCGCCATTAGTGCCGGCAACGGCCTCGGCATCGCGGAGGGCTGAGTCTACCGGCTCGCGGCGCGCTCCCGTCACCCCCGCGCGCTCCCGTCGCCCCGCGCGCTTCTCGGGGCTGCGCGGAGCCGCCTCCAGCGCGCGCTCGACGCCCGGCGGAGACTGAGGGAGGCGGGCCGGATCGCCGAGCGCGAGCGGGGCTGCGGCGGCCGCGCTCCGGGTGTGAGGGGCTTTAGCCGAGCGGCGGCGGCGGTGGCGGCGGTGGCAGCGGTGGCTGCCAGCCCTGAGCTAGTCGAGGACCAGGCCGCGAGGTCGCGCCCTGAGGTGAGTTTCTTGGGACTGCGCCGCGTTTGGCCGGGTGAGGGGCCGGGCGTCCGCCTCCTTGGGCTTGGGCTTGGGCTTGGGCTTGGGCGGGCGTCGCTCCAGACCAGCCTGGGGATGGCCGTCTCCCTCCGCGGCGCGTCCCGGTCGGGGCCTGCAGATTTCGGACCGCGGGTCTGCGGCCCGGGGAGGTCGCTGGCGGGCGGAGGCCCGGACGAGGTTCCGGCCCGGCGCAGGTGAGCGCGGACCGCGGGCTCGTGAACTCGGAGAAAGCCCCGCTCTCGGCTCTGCCCCAGCGCGCTCAGAAACTTCGGGTTACGGCCATCGAGACGTGGCCGCTCCCGGAGGCGAACGCTGCAAAGGCGCGGTCCAGAAATACACAGTGTGACTGTGTTAGCTGCACGCCTCCGAGTTGACTTTTCCGCCTGTCTCCACAACTCTCTCTCTTTGATCTTTCGAGGCTCCGATGTTCGCTGTTTTCCTGTTTCATTATTCTGTGTGCCTTGTTTCTCTTTTCAATCTGGGTAATAAACGAGTTTTCTGGGATTTTTTTTTTTTTTTTACGCGTCAGCGGTGATGAACGTTAATGGAGCGTCCCGTGTTGTTTCGTTTGTACGTAATTTGAGATAATTAACAATAAATCTAGGAAACTATTAGTCTGTATGGATGTTGATGCAACAAAGAACAATGTGGCAGTGTGAAGTATGACTGTAGTTTGGTTTTGTAGGGAAAACTCTTTAAAAGTTGATGTCCTCTATCTAAATATGCCGAAAGTATTATTTATATAAAAGGCAACTAAATAAATACCGAGCATATTTCTTTCTTTTTTTTTTTTTTTTTTTTTTTTTTTGTGTGCAGTACTAGGGGTTGAACCAGGGCCTCGCGCCTGCATCCCCTTCAAGTGCTGGACCACCGAGCTGCACCCCCAGCCCAATTTTTGCTTTTAGAGACAGGGTCTCGCTAAATTACAAAGACTACCTCTGGTCTGGAACTTGCAATCCTCCCGCCTCTGCCTCCCGAGCCACTGGGATTACACGCATGCGCCACCACGCCCAGCTCCAGCCTATTTCTTAACCGTAAAGGTAATTGTTAAGTGCTGGTGGAATGCAAAAATCAGTAAGAATTGTGTGCAGGAAGAAGGTAATGGTTAAGTACACTAATACATTGATGCCCAGTAAAATACAGTATTAGTAGCAGTTACTGCTTATTTAGCAGGGCACTGTCCTGAGTACGTGCATAAAGTCTTTACTTAATAACGTCTAATATTAACCAATGTCTTATTTAATATGTTATTCAAATTTTAAATATTGTGTTCTCAGTGCTAAGTATGTGATTTGTTGTTGGGTGCCGTCAAGTCAGATCTGACTCATAGCGACCCTATGTACAACAGAACAAAACACTCCTGATACTGTGCCATGCACAGTTATCTTTTTATGTTTGAGCCCATTGTTGCAGCCACAGTATTTCTACTCATTTTAAGTCATGCCACATCAGCAAAAAGAGGTCTCAAGGCTTTACTCCATTCCCATCATTAAGGTCCACTCTACTCTGATGAAGCAACTCTTATCTAAATTGTTTCTTGAATGCCTTGGAGCCTAATGGGGGCGGGGCTCATTTTCCAGCACTATGTTTGACAGTGCTTCTCTGCTATTCGTAGGGTTTTCAGTATCAAGAATGGGCTGCCGGGTCCTTTTCCCTAGGCTGTCTTACTCTGAAAACTCAGCTGAAACCTGTCCACCATAGGTGGCCCTGATGGTATCTGAAGTACCTGAGGCATAGCTTTCAGCATCATAGCAACAGGCAAACCCCCACAGCAAGACAAGCTGACAGACACCTGGGGGAAGGATGTGATAAGAACAAATACTTTACCTTTAGATTAGACAGTGTCATTGGGCAAACATACTAAACAAATAATCATACAAATAAATGCCAGTAAACCAAGGTAGAAACTAAAAGGGAAGAAGGTAGGATGTTTGTGAGAGAATTTAACAAAGGAACCTATCCCAGCTGAGAAATTCAGGTAAGATTTTCCTGAGAAGTAATCTTTGTGCTGAGACTTATTGGTAAGTAAGAATCAGATGAGGATTGACTCCTAAGGGAGAGAAGGGTTCAGGCAAACGTAATTAAGATTCCACAGAGCCTAGGAAGATAGCCTTTTCAGGAACATAAAAGTCACAGCAGTTGGAGTGTGGAAAGCAAAAGGGGACTGTGAAGTAAAGTAGGTCAGGGCTAGACAGATGATTTGGGCTTTCTAAGCAACATTGAGCATTTGAGACCAGCTTTTTCTGTTTTTGTTTTTTTAACCTTTATAGACAAATTCTCAAACAACTCAAATGTAGAGAGAACTATATGAATTCCCCTGCAATATTACCCAAAGGATTTGGACCTTATTCTAAAAGCAATGACAAATCATTGAAAAATTTTCAGCAGAGAAGTCCACCAATCATATTTGTATTTCAGAAAGGTCACCCTGACTGCTGTGTAGAAACTGCATTGAATGGGGGCAAGAATGGAGATGAGGGTATTTGGGACTAGAGTTGTATCTGTGAAACTTCGACAAATTTAAGGGAACCCAACAGATTTCACCTTCTCCTGTTAGTAGTTCATTTACCGGATAAATCATTTTAAGGAATCATGGAAGGTCATTGTCTTATTTTCTTGTTTCTTTTTGAGGGGGGTGGGGCATGGTTTGAAACAGTTTTCTCTATATAGCCAGGACAGGCCTGGAACTCACAGTCCTCCTGCCTCACCCTACCAGGTGCTGAGATTACAGCCATGTGCCACCACACCCTTCTCATGGAAGGCTTTGTTTTCTGTTTGCAAGCAGTCTACAACTGAGCTGCACCCCCTGCCTCTTTTTAATTTTTTTCTTGAGACAGGGTCCCACTAAATTACACAGGCTGCCTCTGGTCTTGAACTTGTGCTCGTCCTGCCTCTGCCTCACATGTTGCTGGAATTAAAGTCGCATGCCACCATGGCCAGCCTCGTGGAAGGTTTTCTAAAGGAGATTATATTTGAGATGGGCTTTGCAACTAGACAAGTACAAAAATATGTTCTCTTCATTTCTGTGATTACAGCTATACTGAAACTTCACAAAAGAATTTCCTTTCTATTATTTAGTATTTATTTACACAGTTATTATTATATATATTTGGAAGGGGGAGATTGAGACAGGGTCTCCCTATATAACCTAGGCTGGCCTGGAGCTCACTATGTAGAGTAGGCTGGCCTCAAACTCATCTTGATCTTCCTGCTTCAGCCTCCCAAGTGCTGGGATTACAGGCATACACAACCATGCCTGGCCTATTACTTAGTATTTTTTTTTGTTGTTGTTGTTGTTGTTGTTAGGTGCCATCAAGTCAGGTCCAACTCATAGTGATCCTATGTACAATAGAACAAAACACTCTCCAGCACTGTTCCATGCCCAGTACTATGTCAGTGCTTTTCTGCTATTCATAGGGTTTTCAATGGTTGATTGTTTTGGGATTGTTTTGGAAGTGGGCTGCCAGGTCCTTCTGTTTTTTGCAGTCCTGGGGATCAAACCCAGACCCCAGAAAGCACAGAGTAGTGCTCTACCAACTGAGCTAAACCCCAGCCCACTTAGTGTTTAGTAAACCCAAATTCATAAGATATGTAAAATAAAATATACCATCTGTTAAAGATCTAAGTAAAAGGAACCCCACATAGAGATATGATCCATTGGCTTATTTTCTCTCATGTTTGATACCTGAAATGGTCTTATTCTTAAAGAGAGACCTTGGCTTCTATATAAAGATTGTGTTTTCAGTTGTATAATATCTTGATGCAAATATATAATAAAAATGGAGCCTAGAGTGTATGTTTACAAAAATGAGTAAAATTGGTAGTATGCAATTTTTAAAATGAAAATTCTGATGTGTGTGTGTATATATATACATATACACACATATATATGCATGCATACACACACACACACACACACACACACCTGCAGCCGTAGCTCTGTAGTGTCCCATCCCATCAGATCTCAGAAGCTAAGCGGGGTTGGCCCTGGTTAGTACTTGGATGGGAGACCTAGGAACCCTAGGTGCTATAGGCTTGGGAGAAGGACCAGACAATCCACTCCCAAAAATCAATCCACCACTGAAAGCTTTATGAATAGCAGATAAGCACTGATGAAGTATTTTGCCTGTTGTACATAGGGTGGCTATGAAAAAAAAAAAGAATATGTGTGTGTGTGTGTGTGTGTGTGTGTGTGTGTGTGTGACTACATTCTGAGCTGGTAGCACATGTTTGCAATCATAGCCCTTGGGAAGCTAAGGCAGATCATGGACAGTTCAAAGCAAACAAAATAAAACCAGATAACATCCCTGTATTCTTAGTAGCCTAAATCTGTTTTGACTAGATTTTCCTCTTGGTAGATATCTTCTATAAACCTCAATCTATCCTATCCTCTGTCTGATTTTATCACTGCAGTTATTGGTAGTAAGTGGGGATAACATTTGAGAAGGTTTTGGTAAACTGTGATATACAAATGTAAGATGGAAGGAAATTCTGTACATCTGCCTGTTCTGATGCCCATCTTCATACTGATAACTTAGATATTCGTTAGATGGCTTCTATTGCTGCTGAGGAGCATATGACTTAGGTTCATTTATGTCATATAACTGATTTCTGGAAGTTTGTTCAGTTGCTATAAATTAATGTTACATGGTTCATTTGCATATTGGTTTATTTGCATATTACGAAAGGAAATGCCTAAAATAATGGTGACTTTATGTCTTCATGTTAGAGTGAATTGTACTTCATAATTTTATGCAGTTACCATTGCAGTATGTTTTTTTCCCTGTTAGTCTGTAAACTTTCTGATAATAGAGACTATGTCAAGTTGAGATTTATTTATTTATTTATTTATTTATTTCAGGACTAGGGATTGAACCCAGGGTCTCACACATGCTTTGCAAGTACTCTACCATGAGGCTGCACCTCCAGCCCATTTTTCACTTTTTATTTTGAGACAGGGTCTCACTGAATCATGCAGCCGACCCAGCTTCAAACTTGGGATTCTCCTGCCTCTGCTTCCTGAGTTGCTGGGATTACAAATCTGTGCCACCGCTCCAGGCTTTTAATTTATTCATTTATTTATTATTATTTTTATTTATTTATTTTTTTTTTTTTTTTTTGAGATAGGATCTCACTGTGTAGCCTGGGCTGGCCTGGAACTTGCCCTGTAGACCCAGCTAGCCTCAAACTCACTTGGATCTTCCTGCCTCTGCCTCCTGAGTACTTGGATTACAGGTGTGCACCACCAAATCCAGCTTCTTCTGTATGAATGTTTTAAAAGTTAATGAAGTCAAGCCGAGTGCCTTGGTGCAAGCCTGTAATCCTATCTACTCAGGAGGCTGAAGCAGGAGGATTGCCATTTTAAGTCCAGAGGCAACTTGTGCAACTTAGAGAAACCTGGTCTCAAAGTAAAAATATAAAAAGCAGGCTGGGGCTGCAGCTCAGTAATGGAGCACTTGCCTAGCATGCATAAGACCCTGGGTTTAACCCCTAAGTACTGCAAATAAAAACAAAAAATTAATGAAGTCAAAGGTAAAATTTTAGCTAGGCATCCTGGCTCACACTTTGATCCTAGCCCTTGGAAGGCTGAGACTGGAGGATTTCAAGTTCAAGGGCAGCCTGGGATACATATGGATATGCTGTCTGGGGGGAAAAAAAATGTCTGAGGTTGTTTCTTACTAATCCCCTTAACAGCAGTTTTGTTTGTTTGCTTTTTTTTTTTTTTTTTATGGTGCTGAGGATAAAACCCAAGGCACTGACCGTGCTAAGCAAGCATTCTACCACTGAGTTACACCTCTAGCCCTACCACTATGAATGCATTTTTACGGTCATTATAGCTACCCAATCTAAGTCCAGTTTTCCTGGATCATATTTCCCAGATATAATTTATTTTGTTTGGTTTTATTTATTTTTGAGACAGGGTCTCACTTTGTAGCCCAAGTTGGCCTTGATCAAAGTGCTCCTGCCTCAGCCTCCTACTTACTGGGTTTATAGGCATGCACTATAATGCCCAGCTTCCAGATCTAAATTTTGTCAAATTTTTATTCCTCTGTTAAATTCTACTTAATAACAAACTTTCTGTAACAACTAGAGTATAAAGAACAACATTAGCAAAGTGGAGGCTAAATGTGAAGTAGTGCTCTAGCCAAATGGGCTCTGGTTACAGGCTTAGTTCCATTACCCACAGGAAGTTGGAACAGAGGTTAGTACCTAAAATCATCCAGATTATATTTAGGGGAAAACCACAGCTTGACCTTCAGTGCCCAGATTAAAACGATCTCTAGATACTTTGGAGTGAGAGGAATAGACTTTCTAGTGCCTACTTTCCAGCTCTGATTGCGTTGGGATGGAATATGGTAGATCCTCAGTGTCTAATATTACTGAGGATAAGTGCCCTCTCTGCAGATATGCTTAAACCCCCCCTTCCCCCCCTCTTTTTTTTCTTTTTTGTAGTTCCTGGAGCTTGAATCCAGGGCCTTGCATATACTTTGCAAGTGCTCTACACTGGGCTGCACCCCCAGTACATTGTTTATTTTTTATCATGAGACATGGTCTTGCTAAGTTACAGGCTGCCTCTGGCCTCTGACCCGGATTCTCCTGCAATTACAGGCATGAGCCACTGTCCCTGGCAAACCTCACTTTTAAAAATGAAAGTATTTGGTTTTTGGATACATATTCTCTGGAGAGAATTTAAGAAACACATTTTAATTTGAAAGTGAAACATTTTTTAATAATTTGTAGAAATGTCTAGCTTGGTTTGTCTTCTTTGGGGTAGTGTTCTTATTTGTTTTAATCTGTTGAGGAGGCTCTCAGATCTTGATATCATACACAATCTAATAATAACATTTTCCTGAAAACATTACAGAACTATATTGTTTTGAGCATATATAACTAGAAGTGATTACTAGAAGCTGTATTTTTCCCCCAAGAGTTCATCACACTTCTTGTTGTCAGGTACCATCAAGTCGGGTCTGAGTCATGGCAACCCTGTGTACAACAGAACGAAACACTCCCCAATTATGTACCAGGCACAGGGTCTTATTTATGTTTAAGCCCATTGTTGCAGACAGTGTCAATCCATCTAGTTGAGGATCTTCCTTTTTTTTACTGAATTGCCACTCTCCTAAACATGATGTCCTTCTCCGGGGATTGGTCCCTCCTGACGACATGTCCAAAATACTTAAGACACAGTCTAGCCATCCTTGCTTCCAAGGAGCACTCTGTTTACACTTCTTTTAGGACAGATCTGTTGGTTCTTTGGGCACACTACACTATACAAATTACTGTGGATTTTGTTTTTTGCTTTTTGTTGTGCTGAAGATAGAACCCAGGGCCTCTTAACATGCTAGGCAAGCATTCTAACCACTAACTTACACCACCAGCTCTTAATTACTGTTTTAAAGTTACTTAATAATTACTTTCTGTGTGATTTTGCCACCAACTTGATGGTCAATTCAGTTCCATTTGTTTTGTTTTTACCTTAAATATTTAGAGATTTTTTTTATAAGCATATAAAATATTTACATGGTTCCAAAATACTGTTATAGAAGAAAGGTTCAGATGATACTTGTTAAGGTACAATAAGGAAGACTTCAGAGATTGGAGAGTGGCTGTCTTGATAGGTAGAGGGATCACTGTGAAACTACTTTTTATTATTGCTTTATTTCGTAAAGGAAATGATAGCTTTGAGTTTGGTCAGTAGCTCCTCAGATCCTTTTACTGCTACTTTAAAGCCATATGATAACTTATAT